>BLSH010488067.1:268331-292636 GCA_018402905.1 Glandirana rugosa | reverse complement strand
TGATCAATTTTCAGTGATTGGCACCATAGCTTGTAGACTCTATAACTTTCACAAAGACCAAATAATATCCACTAATTTGTTTTTTTTTTACCAAAGATAGGTAGCAGTACAAATTTTGGCCAAAATTTATGAAGAAAAATTACTAATTTGCAAAATTTTTTAACAGAAACGAAGAAAAATTCATTTTTTACAAAATTTTCGGTCTTTTTTTAATTATAGCGCAAAAAATAAAAAACCCAGAGATGATTAAATACCACCAAAAGAAAGCTCTATTTGTGTGAAAAAAGGACGCAAATTTCATATGGGTACAATGTTGCATGACTGAGTAATTGTCATTCAAAGTGTGAGAGCGCTGAAAGCTGAAAATTGGTCTGGTTGTTAAGGGGGTTTAAGTGCCCAGTTGTCAAGTGGTTAAACTGGCAGTAACGCACACAGAAGTAAATGGCGTCAAACTTGCAGTAACGCAATCAAATATACAGTGTTCAACCGTCAATACACTGATGCTATCTGAGCTGTCCCTACTCTACATATACAGTAATGTATGCATGAATGACACAGTCTCACTACACTACAGTGAAACTATCTGAGCTGTCCCTACTCTAGCTGCACACTATGCAAAGCTGAATGATGGTCCTCCTCACTACACTCACACTATCCCTAGACTGACACTAAACTAATATTCTACACTGACAATTGAAGCACAATAGCACAGTACAGTGGCGGCTGGTGAAATTTTAGAATGGGGATGCCAGACCCCGCCCTTCCTTTTTGACCCCTCCCACTTCTCATAAGACCCACCCCTTATAGTTTCCACCCCTTGTTTCAGGAGTATACAGCCCAACATCACCAGATAGGGTATACAGCATCACCAGATAGGGGTATACAGTGTCACCAGATAGCAGTATACAGAGTCACCATATAGCAGTATACAGAGCCCCAGATAGGGGTATACAGAGTCACCAGATAGCAGTATACACCTGCAGAGCACCAGATAGCAGTATACAGAGTCACCATATAGCAGTATACAGAGCCCCAGATAGGGGTATACAGAGTCACCAGATAGCAGTATACACCTGCAGAGCACCAGATAGCAATATACAGAGTCACCATATAGCAGTTTACAGAGCCCCAGATAGCAGTATACAGAGTCACCATATAGCAGTATATAGAGTCACCATATAGCAGTATACAGAGTCACTAGATAGGGGTATACAGAGCCCCAGATAGCAGTATACAGTCACCAGATAGGGGTATACAGTCACCAGATAGGAGTATACAGAATCCCAGATAGGGTATACAGAGTCCCAGATAGGAGTATACAGTCACCAGATAGGAGTATACAGAGTCCCAGATAGGGGTATACAGAGCCCCAAATAGGGGTATACAGAGTCCCAGATAGGGGTATACAGACGACCAGATAGGGTATACAGTCACCAGATAGGGTCGGGCGGTCCTACGTATTGACGAGCACACGACCCCACGTGACTGAGATAGCACGGGCTGCACGTATCCTGAGCCGGCGTTTATAGCTAATTGAGCGTTTCCCACTGTCTAAATGTGAGTAGCCAGTTGGCTTATGTTTATTTCCGAATACCATATATTACTTCACTATTTGGCGTCTGTTATCTTTATACATGATGGCTACGAGTCCAACAGGACATCCGAGGATGGAGTGACACCCTACCCCTTTCACACACCGTGGCTTCTCAGCAGCTACGTCATTTTGTGTACAATCAAGTATATTTACATCTCTGGTAAGAGTCAGTAAAATCAGAGTGTGGGGTGACACAGACGTTTCTTTATTCTATGCACCTGGTGGAAGTTTTTCATCTTTCCCTGGAATTTATTTTTCCGAACTTTTGGACTTTCGGTCAAACCTAAAAATAATTTTTATGCACCTTAAGCGGTGTAAGTATTTCTCATCTAATTTTAACACAAATTCTATGGATTTTCACAATTATGACGTTTAGATTTTTTTGATGGTTTGATTTGTATTGATTCACTGATCAATTAGCACATTATAATATAACTTATATATGGTCTTTTTGATAATTATCATTTATTATCATAGAGAGTTGCGCAATTCCTGTTTAAAATAGAGTCCCAGATAGGGTATACAGATAGGGCACTGACAGACACTGACCCCCCCGAAGTCAGGACAAGTCCCGCATCTAATAGGCATGCAGGAGTGTGCAGAGGTCGGCTTGCGGAGAGCGGGCCGGTAGTGTGCAGAGCTGCGCTTGCAGACAGCATGCTGGAGCCTGGAGTGGATGGTCTGTGGCCTGGGATTTGAGTGGAGTGCTGCGCCTGCGTGAGTAATCATGCAGCCAGCACGTCCGCCACAGTCCCGTCCACGCCCACAGCATCCAATGCCAGTCAATCACTGGCTCAGAGCAGCCAATCAAACTATGTGTGTGTGCCTGTTCAGCGCATACACATAGTCTTTTATGACTGACCAATCGGCTCACTACTTGCTGTCAGCAGATACCGGCGCCTCCTGTAGGGGGTCGGGCTGACTATGGACCAGTCGCTGCTGGCACAGTATAGCACACTAACTAACTAATAGCACTGAATACAGCCCTGCTCTATCTCTCTCTACACCGAAATCACAATGAAAATGGCTGCCATTGAAAGAATACTGTGGGCCGGGAATGCGCCATGATTGGATAAAGTCATGATGACAGTGTCCAATCATGACTCTGACAGTGCTCTGAGCCCTGATTGGCTGAAGATTTCACTGCTTCAGCCAATCAGGGCGTGAAAGGGGAAAAGGTGCAGCGCTAAAACATTAATAAAATTCAGTCCATAAAATCACATATGAGGATCCGGATGAAGAAAAGATCAGAAAAGCCCGTCACCAGCACCAAACACACTGTCTCTTACCAGAACCACAGGACGCTTATTATAGGGGTCAGATAAACCTTCTGGCAAGAGAAATCCAAATCAGCCGATATCTGAGTAGTAGTTAGCAGTCATCAGATTTAAACCGTGATTCCAAGCGTCACTTCATCCTCGGCATATAAAATGATAACAGAGGGGGGACTCATGGTGCAGTAACTTCAATCAAGATGACCACCGCGTCCTTGCCTCTCACTCCCGCGTGCCGTCCTAAGCTCCTCCCGACGTGTTTCATCATAGGTTGACGTCGTCAGGGGCGTGGCTTAGGATGAACGCTCAGGCATTATATAGGCCTGTACAATCGTGACGCGCGGGAAGCCGGATATTGTGCGCTCCAAGCCTCTAAGGCATTGAGCCAATCCAGCCGGGAGTTTGCATTCCAACCAGCTACCAAACCGGAATTAACCATCTTACTACTTCTGTACAGGACCGCTATTGTAGACAAGGCTAATATAAACCATTACAGCCACTACTACCACAGCCATAACAGAATGGGTAATGAAACCGGACAGGTAAATAGAGAATAACAAATTTCGTGCATATGGAGGGGGAGCCAGACCTCCCATACACACTCTTACCCCCCCAAAAGAAAGGAGAAAAAAGGGGGATTTAACGCAGGAGTGGGAGCACCAGACACAGCGCCATCTTGTGACACATCTAGTGAATAATTAAAACACAATACAAAAAACAATATAAAAAAACTCCAGTTTGTACCACTAAATATACAAAACCTAATTAAAAGAAGGAAGAAATATTAATATTTCCACCGAATGGATCTAAGTTTTTCAAAAAAATATTAATAACATATCTGCAGCAAAATTAATGTCAGTATCAATATAAACTATGCGTTATTGATAAACGCATTTATGTCCCACTCCATGTTCATTCCCAGGGGGCTAGATCCACTTGGTCTCGAGCCTGGAAACCTCCCGGGTCATATGGCTTCCTCTCCAATTGCCAATGAATCGATCAATACCCAGGAACATAGTCCTCCTGGGATCTCGAGCATGATGAGAGTCATAATGCTGTGATAAGCTATGCTTGCGATAACCTTTTTTAATATTTGTCACATGTTCCCTTAGTCTAGCCCGGAGCATCCGGGTAGTTCGACCAATGTATTCGAGCCCACACGGGCACCGTATCAGATATACTACATACCTAGAGGAACACGTAATAAATGGTTTGATAGGAAATTGTATTTGCGTAGATTGAGATTGGAAAGAATCAATCCTCCTACTTTTCTCTCTATTTATCCTCCATATCAAGCATTTCCTGCATGGGAAGAAGCCCTTCATATTTTGAAAGAAGCAGGTCTTATTTACGGGCTGCACAATATTGGGTGCTATACGAAGCCTGAGGGGGGAGCACCCCTAAATACCACCTTTGGTGCCTCTGGGAGGGAAGGGCCTAAGACCTGATCATTTTTCAAAATCCCCCAATGTTTACATACTATCCCCTTTATGTCATGTTGCTGGATCGAATAGGTCGTAAAGAAAGCATGCTGGAACGCCTGACCAGCCTCTCTGACTTTAGGCACCAGCAGTTCCTCCCTATTTCTGCCAGCCACACGGAAAAAGACCTTATCTAATTCAGAGGTAGAATAGCCTTTTTCCAGAAACTTGCTTCTAAGGGCAGAGGATTCTCGGAAGAAATCTACATCGTTACTGCAGTTTCTCTTCAGCCTCAGGAACTGGCTAATAGGTACCGATTCTAGCCAAGCCGGATGGTGACAGCTGTTCTTACTGATGAACCCATTTCTATCTGTGTCCTTAAAAAAGGTAGAGGTCATGATGTTCCCATCCACTACACGGATACATAAGTCGAGCAAATGGATCTCCGTTGTGCTTGATTCATGTTGTAGTTGGATACCTCCATCATTCCGATTCAGTTCACCAATGAAACCATCAAGGGAGTCCTGGTCACCATCCCAAATGAGGGGGACGTCATCTATGTACCTTTTCCAAAAGACTAATTCTTGTCTTGGGTGGTCCAAGATGACGTCTTCCTCCCACTTGGCCATAAATAGATTAGCCATACTGGGTGCGAATTTCGCGCCCATGGCTACACCCCTATTCTGCAGGTAAAACATCCCTTTAAACCAGAAGTAGTTGTGCTGCATCGCAAAATCTAGCAATCGCAGCACAAAGTCGCTCTGTATATTCAACAGCTTATACCTTTTAAGGAAGTGCTCAACAGCTTTCCTTCGATGTTGATGGGAAATAATAGTATAGAGGGATGACACATGCGCCGTAGCCAGTATGTAGCCATCCCTCCACTCAACAGTACTAAGGGTGTTGATTACTTGTGTAGAGTCCCTCAGGAATGAGGGAGTCTTAATGACCAAGGGCTGCAGGAAATAATCAATGTACTTACCCACCCTTGAAGTAACCGAATCAATACTAATAATCGGCCTTCCAGGGGGGTGTACTGGATCTTTATGTACCTTTGGTAAGTAGTACATAATGGGAATACATGTAGTACCTGGTACCAGATAGGATTTCTCCTTTTTGGTCAAAATCTTCTGCTGGTATCCCTCTCCCACAATAGATAATAGATCCTTTTTAAACTTCCTAGTGGGATCAGCCCCCAAAGGTACATAGGTCTCCCTATCAGAGAGCCATCTAAGAGTTATAATCTTCCACATCCAGGATGACTATCCCCCCCCCCCTTATCAACAGGGTGCACCACTATGTCCTTGCGTGATTCAAGTCTTTCCAAGCCTGTTTTAAATGTTTTATTAGTTCTCATTCTTCTGATATTCAACCCCTCAAGATCCCTAAGTACCAGGTCCCTGAAGACCGACAACAAAGGAGCCAAACTCCCTGGGGGGTTGAATACAGAAGCATTAGTTAAACCTGTATTCCTTATACCCAATGCCTCACTATAGGTGGACCTCATTGGATTAGTAATTAAATATATTTTAATGTTCATCTTACATACAAATTTATGCACATCAATGAAGGTTTGGAATTTATCCAATGGTCTTGGGGGAACAAACTTCAAACCTTGGTTCAAAACATGTTTCTCCTCATTGGAGATAGTGGCGGTGCTCAAATTAAAGAGGTGTTTAGACACGCCTCCTTTTTTGAGCGGTTCCGCCTCTCCCCTCGGGTCCCTCTTTTACGTTTATGGACCTTTTTGAGACTGGAGGACCTCCGGGAAAAAACGCCCCGGATGGTTATAACCCTCATTCCTGGCAGCCCCCCTACCTAGGTTGCCATATTGTCCAGGGTGGTCGTATTGCTGCCAGTGGGCCCCATTAGCCCGAGGGCCCAGGGAATTAAACCTTCCACTATCCCAGCACGGATACCAATCAGAAGGGTGGTTCGTAATGTACCTTTCATCCCCTTCACCCCTGTTCATCAGGGGACTAAATCTGTTTGAGGTGCTAACTTGGCAATAGTTAGGAGTTGTAGGTCTCCTACCACCCCTTCCTCTGTTCCTCCCTGAGGACCTGCCCCTTCTAGGAGGATTGGTGTAATGGCCTCCAGGCAAATCACCACCAGGCTGAAATTGACCCGGGGTAGTTGGTGGCTGGATAGAGGGTCCTACCTCCATAGCTTCTGGACCCACCTTACCCTCCTCTCCAGTACCCCTATTCTGCCACTTAAACACTTTGTTATTTTGATAATCCAAAGAGTCCCTCTGATATTTTTTTTCCTCTTGTTTTTTTGGTCATTATCCTCCTTTTCCAGGTGTTTTTGAGGTTATCTGATTTTTTTGCATATTCCTCACTTCCTTTAAATATAAGAAGTTTATCCTTAATAATACTAATTTCCGCATCTAATTTCACAAATTTTTGCCTCTTAATCCCGAGCATATGGTTCATTAAGGCCAAACCTGCTTTATTAAAATATTGATACCATTCCTCTACGTTAATAATGTCACTCTGAGGGGTTACGAATACTCACAGGGTCAATAGAATGGGCAGCCCTGAAATCAAAAATGGCTCCACCTCCATATGCACGAAATTTGTTATTCTCTATTTACCTGTCCGGTTTCATTACCCATTCTGTTATGGCTAATGTAGTGGCTGTAATGGTTTATATTAGCCTTGTCTACAATAGCGGCCCTGGGCGGAAGTACTATGATGGTTAATTCCGGTTTGGTGGCTGGTTGGAACGCAAACTCCCGGCTGGATTGGCTCAATGCCTTAGAGGCTTGGAGCGCACAATATCTGGCATCCCGCGCGTCACGATTGTACAGGCCTATATAATGCCTGAGCAACATATGATGAAATGCATCGGGAGGAGCTTAGGACGGCAAGCGGGAGTGAGCGCAAGGACGCGGTGGCCATCTTGATAGTGGGAAACCACGCTGACAGCTTGATGTGGCTCTGTGATAGCCGATACGTTAGTTTATCATCATTTTAACGAAAGTGTTTATAACCGTACCTTTGAATAAAGCCTGATTGAAGTTACTGCACCATGAGTCCCCCCTCTGTTATCATTTTATATGCCGAGGATGAGGTGACGCTGGGAATCACGGTTTAAATCTGATGACTGCTAACTACTACTCAGATATCGGCTGATTTGGATTCCTCTTGCCAGAAGGTTTATCTGACCCCTATAATAAGGGTCCTGTAGTTCTGGTAAGAGACAGTGTGTTTGGTGCTGGTGACAGGCTTTTCTGATATTTCTTCATCCGGATCCTCATATGTGATTTTATGGACTGAATTTTATTAATGTTTTAGCGCTGCACCTTTTCCCCTTTCATGTGTATTGATGTTGTTATAATTTGTAATATTGTGCTAGCGGCTTCTATATACTAGTATAGCTATTTTCTCTGCGCAGCAACGTGCCTATTATATTTCCAGCTGCAAATTTATCTAGTGCTGTGGCAGTGAGTTGTGTCATCATGGACATTTTTGATTTCAGGGCTGCTCATTCTATTGACCCTGCAAGTATTCGTAATTATGTAAATGAGAATCAAGATGATCTGGGAGGATTGTTTCTTAGGCTTAAGAACCTTCTCACTAAAATGGTTCCAAGGAGCTTAAGGTGGGAGGTAACCCCTCAGAGTGACATTATTAACGTACAGGAATGGTATCAATATTTTAATAAAGCAGGTTTGGCCTTAATGAACCATATGCTCGGGATTAAGAGGCAAAAATTAGTGAAATTAAATGTGGAAATTATTATTATTAAGGTTAAACTTCTTATATTTAAAGGAAGTGAGGAATATGCTAAAAAATCAGATAACCTCAAAAAACACCTGGAAAAGGAGGACAATGACCAAAAAAACAAAAAGAGGAAACAAAATATCAGAGGGACTCTTTGGATTATCAAAATAACAAAGTGTTTAAGTGGCAGAGTAGGGGTACTGGAGAGGAGGCTAAGGTGGGTTCAGAAGCTATGGAGGTAGGACCCTCTATCCAGCCACCAACTACCCCGGGTCAATTTCGGCCGGGTGGTGATTTGCCTGGAGGCCATTACACCAATCCTCCTAGAAGGGGCAGGTCCTCAGGGAGGAACAGAGGAAGGGGTGGTAGGAGACCTACAACTCCTAACTATGGCCAAGTTAGCACCTCGAACAGATTTAGTCCCCTGATGAACAGGGGTGAAGGGGATGATAGGTACATTACGAACCACCCTTCTGATTGGTATCCGCGCTGGGATAGTGGAATGTATAATTCCCCGGGCCCTAGGGCTAATGGGGCCCACTGGCAGCAATACGACCACCCTGGACAATATGGCAACCCAGGTAGAGGTCCTCCAGTCTCAAAAAGGTCCATAAACGTAAAAGAGGGACCCTAGGGGAGAGGTGGATCCACTCAAAAAAGGAGGCGTGTTTAAAGGACTCAGGCCTCTTTAATTTGAGCACCGCCAATCTCTCTAATGAGGAAAAACATGTTTTGAACCAAGGTTTGAAGTTCGTTCCCCCAAGACCATTGGATAAATTCCAAACCTTTATTGATGTGCATAAATTTGTACGTAAGATGAAGATTAAAAGATATTTAATTACTAATCCAATGAGGTTCATCTATAGTGAGGCATTGGGTATCAGGAATACAGGTTTAGCTAATGCTTCGGTATTCAACCCCCCAGGGAGTTTGGCTCCTTCATTGTCGGTCTTCAGGGACCTGGTCCTTAGGGATATTGAGGGGTTGAATATCAGAAGAATGAGAACTAATAAAACATTTAAAACAGGCTTGGAAAGACTTGAATCACGCAAGGACATAGTGGTGCGCCCTGTTGATAAGGGAGGGGGGATAGTCATCCTGGATGTTGAAGATTATAACTCTGAGATGGCTCGACTCCTCTCTGATAGGGAGACCTATGTACCTTTGGGGGCTGATCCCACTAGGAAGTTTAAAAAGGATCTATTATCTATTGTGGGAGAGGGATACCAGCAGAAGATTTTGACCAAAAGGAGAAATCCTATCTGGTACCAGCTGCTCCACGCATTCCCATTATGTACTACTTACCGAAGGTACATAAAGATCCAGTACACCCCCCTGGAAGGCAGATTATTAGCAGTATTGATTTGGTTACTTCCAGGGTGGGTAAGTACATTGATTATTTCCTGCAGCCCTTGGTCATTAAGACTCCCTCATTCCTGAGGGACTCTACACAAGTAATCAACACCCTTAGCACTGTTGAGTGGAGGGATGGCTACATACTGGCGAAGGCGAATGTGTCATCCCTCTATACTATTATCTCCCATCAACATGGAATGGAAGCTGTTGAACACTTCCTTAAAAGGGATAAGCTGTTGAATATACAGAGCGACTTTGTGCTGCGATTGCTAGATTTCGTGATGCAGCACAACTACTTCTGGTTTAAAGGGATGTTTTACCTGCAGAATAGGGGTGTAGCCATGGGCGCGAAATTCGCGCCCAGTATGGCTAATCTATTTATGGCCAAGTGGGAGGAGGACGTCATCTTGGACCACCCAAGACAAGAATTAGTCTTGTGAAAAAGGTACATAGATGACATCCTCCTCATTTGGGATGGTGACCAGGACTCCCTTGATGGTTTCATTGGTGAACTGAATCGGAATGATCGAGGTATCCAACTACAACATGAATCAAGCACAACGGAGATCCATTTCCTCGACTTACTTATCCGTGTAGTGGATGGGAACATCATGACCTCTACCTCTGTCACCATCCGGCTTGGCTAGAATCAGTACCTATTAACCAGTTCCTGAGGCTGAAAAGAAACTGCAGTAACGATGTAGATTTCTTCCGAGAATCCTCTACCCTTAGAAGCAAGTTTCTGGAAAAAGGCTATCCTACCTCTGAATTAGATAAGGCCTTTACCCGTGTGGCTGGCAGAAATAGGGAGGAACTGCTGGTGCCTAAAGTCAGAGAGGCTGATCAGGCGTTCCAGCATGCTTTCTTTACGACCTATTCGGTCCAGCAACATGACATAAAGGGGATAGTATGTAAACATTGGGGGATTTTGAAAAATGATTGGGTCTTAGGCCCTTCCAAAGGGGTGGTATTTAGGGGTGCTCCCCCCCTCAGGCTTTGTATAGCACCCAATATTGTGCAGCCCACAGAAAAGACCTGCTTCTTTCAAAATATGAAGGGCTTCTTCCCATGCACGAAATGCTTTATATGGAGGATAAATAGAGAGAAAAGTAGGAGGATTGATTCTTTCCAATCTCAATCTACGCAAATACAATTTCCTATCAAACCATTTATTACATGTCCCTCTAGGTATGTAGTATGTCTGATACAGTGCCCGTGTGGGCTCGAATACATTGGTCGAACTACCTGGATGCTCCGGGTTAGACTAAGGGAACATGTGACAAATATTAAAAAAGGTTATCCCAAGCATAGCTTATCACAGCATCATGACACTCATCACGCTCGAGATCCCAGGGGGACTATGTTCCTGGGTATTGATCGATTCATTGGCAATTGGAGAGGAAGCCATATGACCCAGGAGGTTTCCAGGCTCGAGACCAAGTGGATCTATAGAGCCTGGAACATATAGCCCCCTGGGAATGAACGTGGAGTGGGACATAAATACGTTTATCAATAACCCATAGTTTATATTGATACTGACATTAAGGTTGCTGCAGATATGTTATTAATATTTTTAGAAAAACTTAGATCCATTCGGTGGAAATATTAATATTTCTTCCTTCTTTTAATTAGGTTTTGTATATTTAGTGGTACAAACTGGAGTTTTTTATATTGTTTTTTGTATTGTGTTTTAATTATTCAATGTGTCACAAGATGGCGCTGTGTCTGGTGCTCCCACTCCTGCGTTAAATCCCCCTTTTTTCTCCTTTCTTTGGGGGGTAAGAGTGTGTATGGGAGGTCTGGCTCCACCTCCATATGCACGAAATTTGTTATTCTCTATTTACCTGTCCGGTTTCATTACCCATTCTGTTATGGCTGTGGTAGTAGTGGCTGTAATGGTTTATATTAGCCTTGTCTACAATAGCGGCCCTGGAAGGAAGTACTATGATGGTTAATTCCGGTTTGGTGGCTGGTTGGAACGCAAACTTCCGGCTGGATCGGCTCAATGCCTTAGAGGCTTGGAGCGCACAATATCCGGTGTCCCGCGCGTCACGATTGTACAGGCCCTGACGACGGCAACCTATGATGAAACGCATCGGGAGGAGCTTAGGACGGCACGCGGGAGGGAGGGCAAGGACGCGGTGGCCATCTTGATTGTGGGAAACCACGCTGACAGCTTGATGTGGCTCTGTGATAGCCGATACATTCATTTATCATCATTTTAATGTAAGTGTTTATAAACTGATGAATATTTTTTTATATATATATTTTTTTGGATATGTACTATACATTTACAAAAAGTAAAAAATATTGTTCTTTTTTCAAAATTGTTGCTTTTTTTTGTTTACAGCGCAAAAAATAAAAACCGCAGAGGTGATCAAATACCACCAAAAGAAAGCTCTTTGTGGGGAAAAAAATTATAAAAATTTTGTTTGGGTACAACGTTTGCACGGCCGTGCAATTGTAATTCAAATTGAGACAGCGCTGAAAGCCGAAAATTGGTCTGGGCAGGAGGAGGGATTAAGTGCCCAGTAAGCAAATGGTTAAAGCTTTGGGGTGCACACGCTAATGCAATAGGCTGCGCACACCTATGTTGGGCCCGTAAAGCATTCTGCAGCTAATTCACATGTTAAAATTAGGCTCCATGCACACTGGATGCTCTCTGGGCGTCGGATTTTAGTGACAGGAAATGCTACTTAGAAACGTTCTTTAAGCAGCGTTTATCTGCATTTACCGGTGTCAGAGTTTTTGAGCATTTTCTTTAACTACATTAGCTTCCATTGACTACAAAAAGCACTGGGCGTCGATAAACAACGGTTTAGCGGCATTTATGAACGTTTATCGGCGCCCGGAGTTTTTTGTGGTCAGTAAAACGACTTCTGGACGCCAGTTCAGGGTGTTCAGAAAACAGCCCAAAAACGCCACTGCTGTTAAACGACAATAAACGTCCACGTGAGAATGGACACATAGGATAACATAAAGGGGCGTTTTTGGGCTGTTAAAAAAAACACCCAAACGACCATAAACGGTCGTTTATCAGCTTCAGCATGCATGGCGCCTAAGCAGGGGTGTAACGATAGGGGCTGCAATTGCAACCGGGCCCCGTGGTCCAGGGGGCCCGTGTGCCTCCCTTGTACGCCTGAATGGGAGGGATGGCAGGGGAGGCATTTAGAGGACCCAATCTCCTCCATTTTCCTCTATCCAGTTTACTTGTCTTCTGCTGTTCCCGGGGTCCCTGTGTGCTTCCCTGGTCCCCTCCACAGAGCTGCTGTCTTCCCCCCTCCTCTCTCCTGCCAGATGCTGTAGAAGATGTGTCATGATGGAGAGATGGGAACGGGTCGGTAAAATTGTCATTTACCGGCTCCTTCCTTTTCTGAATGGACAGTGTCAGTGATTGGTACCAATTCATTCATTCATAACTGAAGCATAGTAGACTGTTTTTACTATACTTCCGTTTCTGAATGAATGGGAGGCTCGGTACACAACTATTCCTGTCCATTCATTCTGTGCAGCTGAGATTGAGATGGAGATTGAGGGCTGAGGTTTGTTTAGACCCCTGATATCTTGTCAAAGCCCCCAACAGAACTCCTAAAAAAAATTGTAAAAAATTGTTAAAATAAAATTGTAACAGAAATAAAATGAAATGGTAAAAAAATAATAAAATTAAAATAAAAATTAAAAACTACTGACACCAGTGAGGAAACTATCAGGATTGCAAAGGTTGCAATTGTGACCGGGCCTTGGCATTTCACCACCATGGGAAGGCCCGAAGATGTCAGAAAGGGGACCCGCTGCAGAACTTGTGAAAGGGCCCCACTGAGGTCCCGCGATAGGAGTAAAGGGCCCCCAGATCAGTGGGAAGAGGGAAGGGCCCTGGTCAGGGGGCCCTTCATAATTTCTTTCACCGGAGCCCCGAAGGTTCTAGTTATGCCTCTGAGCCTAAGGGCATCTAGGAGAGCACCTAATGCAGAGTCCAGTGCTCAGAAGATACATGAAATGCCAACCCTGCTTCTTCCTCACAGCATGGTTCTTGTATGCCCTCCAAGACTTTACTGGGAGCTTCAAAGTGAGCCCCAGTGAGTCTGCAGCAAGCCAAGGCTATGCCAAGGATGAGTCAATCTGGAAGCTTCAAAGTGAGCCCCAGTGACTCAGCAGCAACTGAAGAATCTTGCTAGAAGAAAAAAAATATTTCATGATCAAAAGCAGAGAAAAGTAAGAAATGGCTTGCTGCTCTCATTGTGGATAGAAGACAATGAAACACAGTGATAACATTCTTTACATCAAGCCAATGATTTTTACATGCCTAAAAAACTATTTTAAAATGCTCTGCAACCCTTTTAAAAATAACAATTGGTGCTCAATCACCTAATAATGTCATATCATATTTAAACACAAGGTGGTGCCTTTAGCAGAAAATAATTCTTAGAAAATTTGCAGTATGGGACATGGGAATTACAAAATGTGATAATAGATAATAAATAAACACACTTACACCAAAAGTATTTCACTGCTTTCAAACCATGTTTTTATGGGTCAACCTGGTACCTAAATTAATTAAACTATAACCCAGTTCCTATTGAAAGATTTAACCTTCTTCCCCCCAGCACTACACTGGATGACCAGCCCTACCAACAAAAGTCAATGACATATTTGTAGATAATATTGGAGGTGGCACTTTTTGTTGTTTCCTTTAGAAATAACATAGAAGCCGGATGGTGAAAGTATAAATAGGGGACAGCAAATAAACAGTCTGCCAGTACTGCGCCAATGCCGTGTCTGTATCCAAGGCTCATTCCCAACTGCTGGACTTTAAAAGGCTGCCCCCCCCAGTGGGGGGTGTCTTTGAAGCACTGCAAACCAGGGGTAGGCAACCTGCGGCTCTCCAGCTGTTGCAGAACTACAAGTCCCATCATGCCTCTGGGAGTAATTGTAACTGCCAGCCTTGCAATATCTCATGGGAAACGTAGTTCCACAACAGCTGGAGGGCCACGGGTTGCCTACCCCTGCGTGCAACCCCCACCAAACTGTTCCATAAAGACTGCAACATGAGGGTTTGTTCACACCATGTCCATTGACCTGCATTGATCTGCATAGTATCAACACAGGCTCAACGCAAAGGCACATAGGACACACCATATATGCTTGGTAGTCTGCACTGTTTAACCACTTAGCCTCCGGAAGATTTACCCCCTTCATGACCAGGCCATTTTTTGCTATACAGCACTGTGTTACTTAAACTGACAATTGCGCGGTCATGCAATGCTGTACACAAATGTAATTTATATCATTTTTCCCCACACATAGAGCTTTCTTTTGGTGGTATTTGATCACCTTTGGGTTTTTTATTTATTTTTTTGCGCTATAAACAAAAAACTGACAATTTTGAAAAAAAGAACAATATTTTTTACTTTCTGCTATACAAGATATCCAATAAAAAAAATTTAAAAATCGAATTTCTTAATAAATCTAGGCCAATACGTATTCTACTACATATTTTTGGTAAAAAATCCAAATAAGCGTATATTAATTGGTTTGCGCAAAAGTTATAGAATCTAAAACCCATGGGATATACATTATACTGGAATTTTTTTTTATACTAGTAATGGCAGCGATCAGCAACTTATAGCAGGACTGCGATATTGCGGTGAACAGTCTGACACTTACTGACACTTTTTGGGAAGCAGTAATACTACTGCAGTGATCAGTGCTAAAAAATATGCATGGTCACTGTACCAATGACACTGGCTGGGAAGGGGTTAAACATCTAGGGCAATCAAAGGGTTAAATGTGTGCCTAACCAGTGTTTGTGTGTACTATGTGTGCTGTTTTTACTAAGGGATGTACTGGATTTTATTTCCTGCATTGCAGGGAAAGAAAATCCATCACATTCCTGCTGAGATAATAGAGCTCTCCCTTATTTATATAGGTAGAGCTCTGTTCTGTGTCTCTGCTCACTGGGTGCTGGCTTACATCCATTGGTCAACACAAGCTGATCAGCTTGTGCTGTGTCTAATCACAGCACAGCCGCAGCACAGCGGCGCGCGTGCCCCCTACCCAGAAGTACTGGATCATGTACTACTGTAGGTACATGATCCAGTGCAGGTGAGCTGCTCTGCTGCTGCATAAATAAATTATGCAGTTGGCAAGCGGTTAAAAATGCAATATGTATGTATTTTAGGAAGCCCAACTCACCAGGTTGCTTTGCAACGCGTTTCAACATGTTTTTGTGCATGGAGTTAAATAAAGCGAAACGTCAGTAAAGTTTAAAAAAAGTAAAAAATAAATAGTGATACAATGTAACAATGCATCATGTCTCCCCTACACAATACGCACCAGCGTGCATGTTATTGCATGGAGTTCAAGCTATGCCACTGCATCATAAAGCAGCCTAGCCATGGTAGCACCAATCACACATGCTATGGTCAATGGAAAAAATCATGGAGGTCTTGGGGGATCCATCAGTATGGGCCAAACATCGCCATATCCAGATGCCACATATGCCAGCATTTAGCTGCACAGGAACCATGGCAAACAGGGGACAATGGTGATTTAATGCATCTACCACATATTTGGGTATCATTTTCTGCCTTAAAGTGGAACTAAAGTTGAAAAAAAAAACAGGCAGGCTCTTACATGGAATGTATATTCTGCAATAAAATACATTTACCTCCCTGTTTGCAATCCTGTGGAATGTATGCATGGGTGTGATGTCATCCTATAGTGACCAATCAAGATGGCCGAAGACCGGCTCCGAAATGAAGTTGTGGGGAAGATGTGGGGAGGGATCTTGCAGGCATCAGACCATTGGAACTAAAATAAATATTTTTGCCGGGCTGTGCAGAAAGGGGTTACAATCCATGACGCCAAAATTCAGTATTTGATATTTGTGTTTGAGTGTAAAAAAGGTCCCACAAGCTGCATTTTTACTTATTGTATACCTCTACAAAATTGTTCATTTTTTATTTGACTGTGTTTCATGCCAAAGATTTTCCCCCACATCCTGTCTCAGAGACACAACCGGAAAGAACTCTCCCCAAAGTGACAGGGCATTCCCTGTTATTCATCTGTGTGGCCACCTTCCAGCTGTTCCATATAGCTGCCGATTCTTCTGCCTCCCCGCCTACACTGTTATGCTGGGGAGCCAGAGCAGCCTGTGTAAAATCATCTTCTCATGCTGGCTGTACTGCAGCCCAGTGTGAGACTTCTGCCCCCCACTCACCACTCCCTTCCTGGGAACAAAGCAAAGGATCAATCAGGGATGTAAGGGAGTTAGCTCGGCAGCGGGTGTGTGTGACCCCCTGGAAGGTTAGGCACAGCGAGGCAGCAGTTTCAGAGAAAACAAAAAAAGGTAGTTTATTCTCACTAGATACAATGTGAAAAACAGCAAAACAAAAACAAACAACAAAATAAATCCTAGGCTACTTAGACAGGGAAACCTATTGTGTAGTCAGTGGCTGTCAGCTGGGTACAGCCTACCGCTGTACGAAGCTCCTATCTCTCACTGAACAGTCAGCCAAACAGGCTTCTTACCAGACAAGCGGTTACACTCCCCAGTCTGTTGATCTGACACAGAACCTGGTTCCAGGGTGGAGGACTCACCTATGCTTGCTGGGAGTTTATGTAGAGGTCTTAATGAGCCAGCTCAACCCAGCTGGACTCATTACCTCTATCCCTGCAAGACTCAGCACTCCCCCTAATAGTATAAGTCTGTATACACTTTGAATCTTGGGCAGATATACCTGCCATTCTGCACGCAACCAGGCGCTTTTACCTGCCGGCTGTCACATACCCCCCTCTTGTTTCAAACTGGGGTGCGTGATCTGTAATCAGATCAAAGTGTCTACCCAGCAAATAGTATTGCAGGGAGTCTAGTGCCCATTTCACCGCTAGACACTCTTTTTCAATTGTGGCATCATTTTCTTCATGGGGTTTCAGTTTCCTGCTAAGATAAATGACTGGGTGCTCTTCTCCGTTCCAGACCTGGGACAACACTGCTCCTAAGCCTACGTCTGACGCATCAGTCTGTACCACAAAGTCCTTAGCAAAGTCAGGTGAGTACAGCACTGGTTGGCTACATAAGGCTTTCTTTGAAGCCTGAAAGGCTGCTTCAGCCTCGGGAGTCCATTTCACCATGGAAGACTCTTTCCCTTTTGTCAGGTTGGTTAGGGGCACAGCCTGCGAAGCAAAGTGAGGAATGAATCACCGATAGTATCCAGCAATTCCGAGGAATGCTCGAACCTGCTTCTTGCTGTTGGGGCGCGGCCAGCTATTTATGGCTTCCACTTTGTTGATTTGGGGTTTTATCACTTCCCTCCCAATAGTGTACCTCAAATATTTGGCCTCTTCCTGTCCAATGTTACACTTTTTTGGATTAGCCGTGAACCCAGCTTCCCTTATGGAGTCTAGTACAGCTTGCACTTTTGGCAGATGTGAGGCCCAATCCGTACTGTGGATGATCACATCATCCAAGTAGGCTGCAGCGTACTTCTGATGGGGCCTCAGAATTTTGTCCATTTTCTCCTGGAACGTGGCTGGTGCATTTTGCAACCCAAATGGCATTCTTTTATACTGGAATGCCCCCTCTGGTGTTACAAATGCCGTTTTCTCCTTCGCTGATTCAGCTAGGGGAATTTGCCAATACCCCTTGGTGAGATCAAGGGTCGTCATATATCGGGCTGTTCCATGGGGTAGGTGTCAAATTTTGTAACTTTATTCAACTGCTGGAAATCGTTACAAAATCGCCAGCTCCCATCGGGTTTGGGCACTAAAACGATGGGGCTGGACCAGTCACTCTGGGACTCTTCTATCACACCTAATTCAAGCATTCGTTGAACTTCCCCTCGTATTGCCTCCCTTCAGGCCTCCGGTATTCGCTAGGACTTTAGTTTTACCCCTTCACCTGCCGGGGTGATAATGTCATGCACTACCCCAGATGTTTGTTCCGGCAGCTCAGAGAACACCTCTCTGTTGCGGAGCACAAACTCTTTCACCTCCTGTTTTTGGGGTTTTGATAAGGTAATTGCTATTCCCACCTCAGGAATTAAGCAATCGGACTGAGTCTGCGACACCAAGGTTTCTGGGATTCCCTATCCCTCCAGGCTTTCAACAGATTAATGTGGTATATCTGTTCTGGCCTTCGCCGTCCTGGTTGTCTGACCCTGTAGTTCACCTCACTCACTTGTTCAATTATCTCATAAGGGCCCTGCCATTTGGCCAGGAATTTGCTTTCAACCCTATCCCCCGGTGAAAAAGTATGGGTCTTGGCCTTGCGGTTATACACCCTTTGCTATGCTAACTGCGCTTGGGCCAAGGGTTCCTTGACGATTGGCATTACTTCTGCAATTCTATCTTGCATTAGAGCAACAATCACACTCCGGTGGGGAGAACTCTCACTTTCCCAAGTTTCCTTGGCGATATCCAACAGCCCTCTTGGGTGTCTCCCATAGAGTAACTCGAAGGGCGAGAACCCGGTAGAGGATTGTGGTACTTCCCGAATAGCAAACATCAAGTAGGGTATTAAGCAGTCCCAATCCTTTCCATCTCGATCCACCACCTTTTTTAACATATGTTTTAGGGTTTTGTTGAACCTTTCAACCAACCCATCTGGTACGTAATTGTGTCACTTTAAACAACTTGCATAGCTCTTTCATTACCCTGGACATAAATGGGATACCCTGGTCTGTAAGCAATTCCTTACAAATACCGACACGGCTGAAGACCAGAAATAGCTCTTTGGCTATCGTCTTGGCAGAGGTATTTCTAAGAGGGATCGCTTCAGGATAACAGATGGCACAGTCCATTATGACCAAAATGTACTGATGCCCCCTTCAGTATCAGACCAACCAAATCCATTGCGATCCTCTCAAAGGGAACCTCAATGATGGGGAGAGGTACCAGTGGGTTACGGAAATGCGACAAAGGTGCCGACTTCTGACACACAGGGCAGGAGGAACAATAATTTTCTATTTCCGTTCATGAACCCAGACCAATAGAACCTTTGCAATACTCTCTCTCTGGTTTTCTCCGCCCCCAAATGACCTCCCAAAATGTGCCCATGGGCTAATTCCAATACCAACTTCCTATAAGGTTTGGGTACCACAAGTTGCTCAATGGTTTCATTCGCCTTTTGGGCAACCCGATACAACAGATCCCTTTCCACCATAAAGTATGGGTAACGGCAAGACTGATCTGGGTTTACTAATTCACCATCTATCTTTACCACATTTTCCCGTGCCTTTATCAGGGTGGGGTCTTTTACCTGTTCTGTGGCAAAATTTTCCCTGTGAACCTCTAAATCAGAGAACTCTACAGATGGCATGTTTTCGTCTGAAGATGTTGGTTCCTCCCCAGTTTCCCGAGTTTCTCCTGTCAAGACCGACAAGGGAAAATCTGGAGAGGTCTCACCATTCTCACAGGATACCTGGGATTCCTCTTCCTGGCCTCTAGGGGCCTCTGTGGGGCCCCTACCATCCCAGAGTTCCCAGAATTTTGGAAAATCCCTCCCCACAATAGCATCATGTGGTAAGTGAAGCACCAACCCAATCTGATGAGTTAGGGTACCTTTGGTGGTCTCAAAAACCACTTTAGCCAGGGGATACTCTCTGGGGTCCTCATGTACACAAATAACAGCCACCTTGTTATTCCTAGAGACCTCTGTAGTAACTAATTCAGCTTTGATCAATGTCACCAGACTACCTGAATCTAGCAACACAACATTTTTATCATTAATGCACATTTTGCATAAATGTTTTTCAGTTCCCCGAGTGGCAGTGCATGCACCTGTCGCAAACAGCGACTGACGTCTGTCTCTTAGATAGTCACATTCCATAGGCTCATCCACAACTGGGCAATTGGCTGCAATATGTCCCTCTTGCAGGCAACGATAACATATAAACTTTTTCGCTGCTTCCTGCGACTTTGACTGCGGTCGCCATACATTACGCAATCTTCCCGCCCTCTCACTCTCTCCCCCCTTACCCCTTGAAGTCATCTTACCCGCCGCTGGGGATGGTCTTGTCTTAGGGTGGAAAGTCTGTGAGTCCCTGGGAGAGGCGGTCAGGTTCTCTGTAGCCAAGTACCTCTCTACCAGATCCACAAGCTTGTCGGCCATGTCCGGGTTTCCATGGTTTACCCACTTTTGGATAGCAGTAGGTAAGGTAAAGACCTCAGGAACCGATCCATTACCACACGTTCCACAATCTTTGGTTCCACTTCCTGCCCAGATGAATGAGATCATACATTTGCGACCTGGGGGGCTTTTCAAGTTGGAAAGTCCAGTTATGCACACGCTGAGCCCGGACAGCCAGGGTGACACCCAGCCGTGCCAATATTTCTGTTTTTAGCACAACATAGTCTTTTGCTTGGTCCGGCTCTCCCAACTTTCTGAGATGGGAATGAGGGACACCTTTTAGCAAAAGTGTGTAGGCATAGGACAACCCCTGTCACTCTCCCCTTAAAGGAGAATTGTACAAAAATGATTGGTTAAACCCACAAGTGCTTTTTTAACACTACCATTCCTTTATATTGGCTTGTGGAATTTACAAATGCAGCAATTTAAAAATTGGATGAAAGATTTATCACTGTACCACACTTTTTGATAGATAAGTAGTGCATTTTATATACAACTATATAGATCAGACCAAACTGAGGGACAAATGAGAAAGAAAGAGGGACAGAGGGACTTTGTTCCAAATGAGGGACAGTCCCTCTAAATCAGGGACAGTTGGGAGCTATGGATATGTAGTCCCTTGGAGAGACTGCTACACTGTGTGGGATGGCTGGCGCATTACAGAACTTGGGGACTCAATGAGGAGACGAGGGATTCTCTTCACTGTCTTTAGTGATGTGTGTGACCACTGCGCTGTCTTACAATGTGACCGTGATAACTTTAAACACATTTGTGTTAAAACAAAACATCAATCACTTAGCAATGTGCAACCATTTACATACAATGTACTTAAATCACAATGGCATTTAAAACAAAGTGTCCATTTGTTGGCAATGTGCCACAATCTTCATAAAGTGCAATCCGTGCTCATTAATTCTTGATGTCAATAGTGCACATGTGCTCCCCTGCTACTGTGCCCCTAATCACCAAATCCAAGTATTTTATACACCTTGTTATTATATATCAATGGTTCCTCAAAATTTCCCAGGAAGCCAGATGTCTGTTGACTCCAGGTGGATTAGAGAGCATTTTTATTGTGGTTAATCAATGATTCCTCTTTACCTTCTGCCTGGGAAAAGTTTGGGATTTGGTGCCAGACCAGGGAAGAAAGGCCGGGGAACGTCTAGGGAGAATGTTGAGCCCCAGGGCACTCACCCACCAGGGTGGCCTACTTGCCGGCACCCACAGCCTTACAGAGCGGATTAGCCAGTTATCATCTGCATCCACAGTCTTACAGAGAGGTTCCGCCAGAGCCTCTCTGGCATCAAAAACCCATCTCTGAAGGTCATAGTTGGTGAGAGAGTTGTCAACCCACCAAACCACCAAACACTCTGCGCCACAAAACCAAGTGAGACTCCAGTTACACAGTTTGCCATCAGGCTCCTTAGACACTACCATACTTATGCTGTACTGAGTAGTGCAACATCACCTGTTCTGGATTGCCCTATTTTCTCAGATCCACTTAACCCCCTCTCTTCACTTGCCCTTTTCATTACTATTAATCCTTGTTCCAGTTATTCCTGCAAGAGCTTTTGCTCACGTTCACACCTTCTTGAACTGGGAGTATCTGGAAGCCACTGAGCATCACCATTAGTGCACCAGCAAAAAAGCCCCAACCACACTAGCAGAAATACTTATTTTTTTATCCTCGTTTTTGAAGAATATTCCTCCTGGCTTAATAGTATTTACAGACTTTAGCAATTTTTTCACCTTCTTGAACACTGAATCCTGGAGGCAGACTTAGACCTAGAAAAGTTATTCCAGGGCCTAAGGGAGCATAGTCTCTGGGGGTTTATACTATTCGTTTCTGGCTGTCCTTATGATACTCTAGATGGCTCTGTTACAGTTTAAGCTGATTGTGAAAGTCTGGACCCAGTTACTTGCAATTGTCTTGTATTTTAAGTGTATTATTACCATTATTGTTCATTTTACCCCCTATCTCTGTCTGTTTTTACCTATGACAATATATGTAGTTTGTTTTACTAATTGGTCTAGTGTTTGCATTCTTTGACTAGCATATTAGCTAGGTCAGGGTTTCTCAACCAGGGTTCCGTGGAACCCTAGGATTCCTCAAGAGGTTGGTAGGGGTTCCTTGAGCAATGGTCAATTTCTACCTCTCAGATAAATTCCCAATGACATCATTGATCTTTTTAGCTATCTGTAATGGGTAATTCTTCCCAATGACCACAAGTGTAAGGAGCATTTTTCCTCCCATTGACCATCACACTAATGTATCATGAGTTGTAGATTTTTAATTTTTAGCAGGGGTTCCCCGAGGCCAGAGAATTATTTTAAGGGTTCCTCAGTGTTGAAAAGCTTGAGAAAGGCTGAGCTGGGTACTAGTGTCACTATCTTTGATTTCTCTGTGATGTTGTGTGTTTGTATATTCAGCCTGGTGTGTCGGAGGGGCTGAGGTCTTTGAAAAGGTTGAGGTGGGCAACAGAGTCCATCTTAACTAGTGGCTCTTTTGGGGGTAGCAGTATATCAGGATAGTTGTTCCCATTGGTTACCTATCACCTCCTGTCCTGTGACAATTAATAGTCTTGATTTCCCATCACTGTGTGTCCTGGTGACAATCATGAATAGAGGGGATGAATCTTCCCAGTGGGGACACAGTAATAAAAAAAAAGTGTTGGTTATATAAACTCCCTATGAAATGCATTTTGTATGACAAATGTGACTGCTATGCGTGCTTCATTATTATAAAGACATAAAAGCAAATATAAATAAAGATATAAAAAGCACATAGCTCTGGTTCTGGTACACCTGTGATCATCCTGGTATGTTGATGATCTTCAGTGACATTCCATCATGTCATCACAGGACAGGAACATTCTCTAGCGGGAGAAACTGAACAGGTAAAATGAAAAAAGGAAAAACACACAAAGGAGAGCAAAACAGAAAATGTTAAAAATGGATCAGAAAACATGACAATGGTTGTTAAAGGGCCGGTCCACCCAAAAGTGAAATAGTAGTTAAAGGTGGAGCCTATTGGACTAAGTCAGCCTCTGACTTGTTATTATATGTTTTACACTCTCTTACAGTAAAAGCTGCTCTGGCAGTGTGGAGATCCTCGCCACCTTTGTGTGTTCCGGCTCCTCCTGGTAGTGCTAGTGATGGTCCTGCGGTCCAACCTAGTGCTGTATACACAACCGAGGCTTGGAACGCACACAGCAGTCCATCACTAGCTGTCTGCCCTGCAGGTTATCCAGCTGCACGCCGGTTACACCTAGTGCCAGGAATCAGGCACATTAAAATGTGAGTGCATAAACTTTTAATCTTTTTTGATACCAACCTTAATAAATCTACTACACTATGAAAGTTTTTACCATTGTCCCTTGCTGAGTTATTTCCATCTATATAGCTAGTTCAGACGGATTTCAAGGGGGTGAAGACACATACTTATATTAGGAAACACTGGTTTTCTAAATAATTCCAACCATAGTTTTTTCTAATTTTCAAATACGTGAGTGTAAAATTACACGGACTAAGGACCGTGATCCACATTGGCCGCACGTCGACCTATTGGACGTCCCGTCTGTCGATCACTACCTGACGACACACGCAAGGTTCGGAGCCAACACATATGTCGTGATCCAACCTGGCGTCCTGGTAGTGATCGTGATGGTCCTCCTCGGCCTTGTGTGTTTCCACCGCTCCTAGAGGTGTGACGGTCTCGTCGAAAATGACATTCTCTCACATTTTGTATATTATTGTTCAGTCTCCGACTGAATCAGGTTATCCGAGGTGGAAATTGACGAT
>BLSH010488067.1:224977-235560 GCA_018402905.1 Glandirana rugosa | reverse complement strand
TTCACGTCTATTTTATAAACTGTAAAGAATTAAAACTTTTTTTGCTTGCTTTGTTCATTAATATTTTTACACCTTTAGCATATATTTACACATTTCAAATTGAAAAAAGTGCAATATTAACATATATAAATATATATATATATATATATATATATATATATATCTATATATAGAGATATATATAGATATATATCTATATATATATATATATATATATATATATATATATACACAGTGGGGTAAATAATTATTTGATCCCCTGCAGATTACAAAGATACAAAAAAAGGAAGGGTCTATAATTTTTATCATAGGTGTATTTTAAATGATAGAGACAGAATCTCAACCATAAATCTAGAAAAAAACATGATACAAATGCAGTGCAGTTAAGTTGCAGTTCAGTGAGTAAAATAAGTATTTGATCCCGAAGCAAAATATGACTTAGTACTTGGTAGAGAATCCCTTGGCAAGCACAGAAGTAAGGCGTTTCTTGTAGTTATTGACCAGGTTTGCACGCATCTCAGGAGGGATTTTGGTTCACTCTTTTTCGCAGGTTTTCTTTAAATCCTTAAGGTTTCTTGGCTGTCGCTTGGCAACTCAAAGTTTCAGCTCCCTACATTCATTTTCTACAGGCCACTCCATGACCTGAATGTGCTTCTTCTTGAACCACTCCTTTGTTGCCTTGGCAGTATGTTTTGGGTCATTGTCATGCTGAAAGACCCACCCATTACCCATCTTCAGTGTTCTGGTTGAGGGAAGAAGGTTCTCATCCAAGAATTTACAATACATGGCCCCATCCATTGGGCCCCTTAATGTGGCAAAGTTGGCCTGTACCTTTAGCAGAGAAACAGCCCCAAAGCATCATGTTTCCACCTCCATGCTGGACTGTAGGGATGGTTTTCTTAGGGTTATAGTCAACATTTTTCTTCCTCCAAACACAGCACAAGAAGGTACATGTACAGTCATGCCAATGAACATCTAAATGATTCAGAGAAGGATTGGGAGAAAGTGCTCTGGTCAGATGAGCCCAAAAGTTAGCTCTTTGGCGTTAACTCGACTCACTGTGTTTGGAGGAAGAAAAATGCTGACTATGTTCCCAAGAACACCATCCCTACAGTCAAGCATGGAGGTGGAAACATGCTTTGGGGCTGTTTCTCTGCTAAAGGTACAGGCAGACTTTGCCGCATTGAAGGGCCAATGGACGGGGCCATGTATTGTAAAATCTTGAATGAAAACCTTCTTCCTTCAGCAAGAACACTGATGTTGAGTTGTGGATGGGTCTTCTAGCATGACAATAACCCAAAACAAGAAGAAGCACATTAAGGTCATATAGTGGCCCAGTCAGTCTCCAGACCTTAATCCTATAGAAAATTTATGTAGGGAGCTGAAACTTCGAGTGGGTACTGCCAACCCCAGGTCGGCAGTACCAGATGCTGGCAAATTGTATTTGAGATAGTTTTTAATTGGATGATGTAAGTGCACTACTATTTTTAAGACACTCTATGTGAATGGATGTGGAATACTGATAAGGATAACCAGATTGGTGTGTGTTCACTGACGGCCTGTATGCCTGCAAACTATACTGGAGTAGTTGTGGAATTACCAGAGGAGCGGAGTTGGAGTGTTTATTTCCTGCTGACAGCGTTCCCTGTACTGGTGATGACTCTGCCTGATGATATTGGTGTTCTGGTAAACGCATAATACATCTTGGTGGTGGATCTCACGATATTGGTGTTGGACCGTTGTCTACTCTGTGCAACATTGTGGCATATGTCACTTTATTTAGACTTTTCTATATGAACTTTATTGGCACGTTTATGCACTTTAAATATCTATTGAAATACCTCAGAGTATTATATTATTTTTATTTTGAAACCTGGTCACCAACCACCAAGCAACATCTTACCTCTGTGCTTGCCAACAAGGGTTTCTCCACCAAGTACTAAGTCATGTTTTGCTTCGGGATCAAATACTTATTTTACTCACTGAACTGCAACTCAATTTATAGCATTTGTTTTAAGTGTTTTTTTCTGGATTTTTGGTTGATATTCTGTCTCTCTCATTTAAATACACCTATGATAAAAATTATAGACCCTTCACTTCTTTGTAAGTGGGTAAACTTACACAATTTGCAGGGGATCAAATAATTATTTTCCCCACTGTATATATATATATTTAATATATATTTAATATTGCGCTTTTTTTCAATGTGAAATGTGTAAATATATGTTAAAGGTGTAAAAATATTAACAGACAAAGCAAGCAAAAAAGACATTTTAATTATTTAAAGTTTATAAAATACAAGTGATCAAAAAAAAAAATCATCAGGGAAAGAAAATGAATGTCGAAGGAGAATAAGGAGTTAATTAAGGCTGATTATAGTAAATTAAGGGTTAATCACAGGACCATTTAATTAAAAAAAATAAATACATTTTTGTTTACTTGACAGGTTGCTTTAAACTGACTTCATCTTATCATCATATTTTCCCCATTGTATTTCATTTGTAAATAACTCTTCAATGCTCTGTAGCATTACTGCTGAAGTGTACACAAACAGTTGTGGTAGACATTTGTAAATGGTATTGGCGAGTACTAAAAAAAAAAGTATCATTACTCATACTCATGTAGAAAATGGAATTGGTGCTTCCCTACTCCTGACCTCTGCACTCAGCCTTACAGAGTCATGTACTGTATACACTATATTAGACATTACATACTTTTCACCAAAATGTTCATTGTCTAAACAGTTGCTGTTTGATAAGCAGTTCCTGACTAATTTACCTACCTGCTGTCTGGGGCAATTTCGAAATTGTTTCACATACATATAAAATCAGCATTTTTTGCTAGAAAATCACTTAGCACCCCCCAAACAGCACAGTGGCTAAGTGGTTAGCCCTTCCACCTGGCAGCAATAGGGTTGTTGGTTCAAATGCCAACCACGCCACTCACTACCTGCATGAGATTTGCATATTCTGCCTGTGTGGGTTTCCTCAGGGTACTCCGGTTTCCTCCCACACTCCAAAGGCATGCTGGTAGGTTAATTGTCTTCTGTCTAAATTGGCCATAGTACGAATTAGGGACCTTAGATTGTAAGCTCACTGAGGATGGGAACTGATGTATATGTACAGTATAATGTAAAGCGCTGCATACATTGTCAGTGCTATATAAATATATACAGTATTTCATATTTTCTGAAAGCAGAGGCCCTGGAGAATAAAATGGTAGCTGTTGCAATTCTTTTATGTCACACAATATTTGTGTGACCCCAGTGGGGGGGGTCCCTCTATGAGCTGCGAGGGGCATCCCTATCTAAAGCAATGGGAGGATACCAGATCCAGCTAATCGCACCCATTTGCATATAGCCAGTCAAGCGGTGATCACATGCAAGTTGGCGCAATTAGCTGCGTGAGCTAGCAACCTCCCATTGCTTTCAATAAAATAGCTAATAGCGGGACCCCCTTGCAGGGGTTCTTTCATACAATCGCTGGCAGGGTATTTGACCTCAATGGGTGCCTTTGGCAAGGGGCACTGGCTGCCAAACGTGACATTTGCCAATTGCCATACCACAAACCATCATCAAGTTAATCTGCAAGTAAGCTGTTAGGGACGTTATAAATATAGATCAACCATCTGTTTTTACCACCCCTTTGCCACCTGCATGAACCTAAATAGGTTTCCCCATCCTGATTTGTTTTTATTTAAATGAAAACTATTATCTTTAAGGCCTCATACACACGGGCATAGTAGCAAAATGTCGGGATCGACGTCAGGCAAAAATCTGCGTTTTCGTCGACGTTTTGCATTGGCCTTAATGAGCGTTAGTGAGCGTCAGCGTCAATAGGCCTTTTTTAAAAAAAAAAACATTCCTCTGCTATTTTTTAACCTGAAAACGCTGGCACTAAAAACACCGGTTAAGGTCGCTACGGCATCAATGCGCGTTAGTGAGCGTTTTGCCGGCTCAGCGTCAAAAACGCTACAGCCTCGGAACACGCGGGTCATGCATTCGATTTACAGCTTAATAACGCCGATGCCATATACAGCTCAAAAACATTGGCGTTTTTATGGGGCCATTATATAACATAGAGAGCTGCAAAAAAACGCTAAAAAAAGTGGCGTCAAAAACCGCACGTGTGTAAGAGGCCTTAAAATGTTTCCTATTTTTCTGTCATTTACTGTATGTACTGTATAAATAGAAATGTGACTGCATGACACTTATGCAACAAACAAATGATCTTTCTATTAGCAGTCATGTGGAATGAGATCTCTGAAGAGCTCTGCTGATTCATCCGGAAGATATGCAGTAGACTTTGCCCAAGTTATGTTATATAACGTGCCGGCTGAATACTGAATGCTCCATGCATGTCACCAAAATGGACGAGCTGTCACAGTATTGAGTAACCAAGTGCAGCTTGTTGTGACCCGAAATACCGCATTTCAACGCCACTGTGGTGAGTACAACTGTATTAAAATGTCACTTGTGACATTTCAATAAAGTCCTCTGCAAAAAAAAAGTAAATACTTCGATGAGCCAGGATCGACGCATGGGCACCGTGTTCCCCAGCACACAAAAGTGGCGATCAGTACATCTCAGTGGTGTGAACAAGCACTAAGGGTTTTAATTTCTTTTCACGGCATCTTATGTTTTCTATTTTAGATTGTAAGCTCCTTGTGGGCAGGGACTGATGTGAATGAATAGCATGTAAAGCGTGTAAATTGTCACTGCTATATAATTGCTTGTAATAAATGATAAAAATGTTGATGGGGCATTTTTTAACCCCTTTTCCATAAGACACACGCATACTGTATATGGCCACCCACCCAATATTGAGTAGGTCCCCTTTTGCCACCATAAAAGCCCAGACCTGTTGAGGTATGGACACCACTATACCTCTAAAGGTATGCTCTGGTACCTGGCACCAAGCTGTCAGTAGCAGATCCTTTCAGTAGCAAGTCCTGTGTGTTGTCCTGTGGTTTCCATGGATCAGATTTGTTTTTCCAGCAATCCCGCAGATGCTCTATTCGATTGAGATCTGGATAATTTGTAGCCCAAGTCAGCACCTTGAACTTGCCGATGTGTTCCTCAAACCATTCTTGAACCATGTTTGAAGTGTGGCAGGGCCCATTATCCTGATGAAAAAAGCCCCTGCCATCAGGGAATACTGTTTCCATCAAGGAGTGTACTTGGTCAGGTTTAGGTAGGTGGTATGTGTCAAGTAACACACATGAATTGCGGGAGCCAAGGTTTACCAGCAGAACATTGCCTGCTTCCGTCAGCTTGCCATCTTCCCATGTTGCATCCTGGTGCCATCTCTTCCCCAGGTAAGTGATGCACACGCACCCGGCCATCCTCATGATGTAAAAGAAAATGTGATTTATCAGACCAGACCCCCCTTCTTCCATTGGTCAAAGTTAAGTCAAGTTCTGATGCTCATGTGCCCATTGTAGGCACTTTTGGCTGTGGACATGGGTCAGCCTGGGCACCCTGACCAGTCTGTGGCTAAGCAGCCCCATACGCGACAAATTGCAATGCCAATTTTTGCTGCTTTCAACACAATAACTTCAGGGACAACATGTTTACTTGCTGCCTAATATATCCCACCAGTTTCAGATGCCATTGTAATGAGAGAATCAATGTTATTCACTTAACCTGTCAGTGGTCATAAAGTTATGCCTGATTCCGGTGCTGCCACATTTATGCGCCAACGTTTTGTGTCAGGAGCACACTCATTTGTGTGTTCCTGGCACTGTAACCATGTGGTCACTGATTGTCACTTTGTGATGGGAAACTATCAGGAGTTTCTAAGACAGACTCTTGATCATGCAGTCACTGGGACAGCCAATCACAGTGAACACACTGAAAAAAATAAAAAAGCTGAGATAGTTTATACGTAATCTGAAATTCTTGCCTACTGGCTGACCAATGCCATGTACAGTAAATGCTACTGGTGAGTAGTGTTGGGTGAATGGTTTGGACCAAAAAAGTTCGGCCCAAACTTAGCCCGTTCGGGTGTTTTTTATTATTATTATACAGGATTTATATAGCGCCAACAGTTTACACAGCGGTTTACAACTTGAGCGCTGCTCTTTAGAGTTTATGATCTAAGAGGGAAGGTCAAGAGTTACAAGAGGTAATAACTGTGGGGGATGTGCTGATGGAGAAGATAAATTTACAGTACAGTTAGGTGGGAGCTAGATAGGCTTCTCTGAAGAGATGATTTATCAGGGATCATCTGAAGGTGGACAAAGTAGGAGAAAGTCGTACAGATTGGGGTAGAGCATTCCAGAGGACGGGAGAGGCTCTGGAGAAGTCCTGGAGGCGAGCATGGGATGAGGTGATATGGGAGCTAAAGAGCAGGAGGTCTTGGGAGGAGCAAAGAGAACGAGTTGGTTGGTATTTTGAGACCAGGTTAGTGATGTAGCTGGGGGCCAGGTTGTGGATGGCTTTATAAGTTATTGTTAGTATCTTGAATTTAATTTGTTGGTTGAGTGGCAGCCAATTGAGGGACTGACATAGTGGTGTAGCAGACTCCGAGTGGTTTTAAAGGTGGATGAGCCTGACAGCAGCATTCATGATGAACGTTGTCATGCCTGAAGAAGGGGTGTGGCTATCACACCATGCCCAGTAAACGCATCACATCGCGGTGACGTCATCCCCACCCGCCGCTGAGGATTGCTCTCCAAGCCTCGCTTTGGACTCTACTGTCAGCACGGCTGTGCTTCACATTCCAGGAAGCTATAGCCTCTATACCATCACCAGCTGGGGACGGACAGTTTCACCGTTTGACAACCACCTATATGGATTGATGTGCCCATTTTTCCTTTTGGACTTGTGAGTTGCCACTTGCCATTACTTTTAATAAAATCAATTTTACCATCTACACTCAGAGGCGCCTCTTCCCTTGTTGAAGTGGGGATAGCCTATTTAGAGGTAAGCCAGTGAGGAGGGAGTTGCAGTAGTCGAGGCGAGAGATGACCATGGAGTGGATTAGAAGCTTTGTGGTATCCTTGTTTAGGAAGGGGCGTATCTTGGAGATATTGCGGAGGTTGAGGTGGGAAGTTTTGGATATCCGTTGGATGTGGGGTAGAAAGGTTAGTTCAGAGTCCAGGGATTACACCTAGGACCTTGGCGTGGGGGGACAGGTTGATAGTTGAGCCATTGATTTTGACAGAGAAATCTGGGGAAGTGGCACGTGGGGGAGGAAATATCATGAGCTTGGTTTTGGATAGGTTGAGTTTGAGGAAGTGATATGAAATCCAGGCCGATATGTCTGTTAGTAAGTTGGTGATGTGTGAGGAGACAGATGGAGAGAGCTGGGGGGTGGAGAGATAGATTTGTGTGTTATCAGCATAGAGAGAACAGAACCTTGGGGGGGCACCGACAGAGAAAGGATGAGGAGAGGAGGAAGTAGAGTTGTAGGTGACACTGAAGGAGCTTTGGGATAGGTAGGATGAGAACCAGCGAAGAGTACAGTCACAGAGACCAAAGGAGTGGAGTTTTTTGAGGAGGAGGGGGTGGTCCACTGTGTCAAAGGCAGCAGAAGGGTCCAGGAGTAGTAGTACAGAATAGTGTCCGTTGGTTTTAGAAGTTAGTAGGTCATTTGTGATTTTAAAGTGGCTGTATCACCTAAATTTGATTTACCTACAAGGTAAGCCAATAATAAGGTTTACCTGTAGGTAAAAAAAAATATCTCCTAAACCTGTACGGTTTAGGAGATATTCCCACTGCAAGTGCCGCTGATGTCAGCAGGCGCATGTGCAGTGATGTGCCGGCGAAGGCCCGGAGCATAGCGCCAGACCCTACCGGAAGGTCCACCGTAAAGAGTTATGTCCGGCCACTCACAGCGCTGGAGCCGCGAACCTGGAAGGATCCACAAAGGGAACATGTCAGCTCCCTCTGTGGGGACCAGGCAGACCAGCGGGAGCTTCATTCCGAGGTATTACATAATGAGCTAGTATGCGGTGCATACTAGTTCATTATGCCTTTGCCTTGCAGGTGTTTTTCTTTTTTTTTACACGGGGATACAACCGCTTTAAGGAGAGCAGTTTCCGTGGAGTGTTGAGGGCGAAATCTGGACTGAAGGGGATCAAGAAGTTTGTTCATGGCCAGATGGTCACTCAGTCGGTTGTAGGCCAGTCTTTAAAGGAGTTTGGAGGAGAAGGGGAGTAAGGAGATGGAGCGTAGGGTGTTAAGAAAGCTAAACTTAAAGCTCTAAATGCAAACTATAAACAAACCTAGCTCTTGAAGAAGTGCTACTGTTTAGAATAAATCATCTGAATATACCTGTCTGTGGTGACTGTGTGTTACAGGCAATTATTCTAAAATCATACTTGGTATTGGTGGACTCCTGACGCTCCGGATCAAATGTCAGCGGTGGCAGTGAAAGAGTTAATTGCTTACATTTTGATTGTGGTCCCCGCAAGCTGGGAAATCTTTGTGCTGGATGCAGCTGAGAGTGGCATTGTTACGTTAGTGACGGCTCGGTGTGAGAAGTTAGTGAGGAGGACAGGGGTCTCTGAATACCTGAGTTTTGCAAGTGGACTCACAGTCAATATGTTGTTAAGGAGCGACCCGATGGGTCTGGTATGGACTGGGAGGACCCCACACCGCTTTTTTCTTTTTTTAAATAGCCGGGTCCCAGCAATTGCAACCATGAGTCAATTTAAATGTGATTTGACTTGTTTTTTTTTTTCATTGGAAATGTCATTTTTGATGCAGCGTGTTCTATACATGCTACAGATGCGCTACTTTACAGGCAGACTAAGGGGACCCCCCAGGCACGATATTTAAAGGAATTTTTCATTTTTATTGTTTCACTTTAAGATTTATTAAAATCACTGCTCCTTTTCCCCCCGGGCCCCCATATCCTTTTTATGGCCAATTACTTTCATATAAGCCTTCAAAATGGGGACTTTTGATTTTTCATGTTCAGCTCCCATAGACTTTAATGGAGTTGGTGGTTTGGGCCAAACTTTTGTGATGTCAGGGAGTTCTGCTGCAAACCGAACAGGGGGGTGTTCGGCCCATCACTACAGATGAGCAGTGCAACTACTTTAAAAGTGATTGTAAAGCTATATATTTTTTATTTACATAACAAACATGGTATACTTACCTGCTCTGTGCAATAGTATTGCACAGAGCAGCCCAGAACCTCCACTTCTGGGGTCCCCCGCTGGCAGTCAAGGCTCCTCCTCTTCTCTGAGTTAGGAGGGAGATGTAGCGCTTGCAGGTGTCTCTGGAGGTGCTGTGAAGCCAGACGCAGGGTCGGAGGGGGAGGGGGGGGGAAGGAAGTGTTGCGTGCATCCAAATTGGGGGTATAGAGAGATGTCCGTGGGGCAACCAGCTGACGGAGCAGAAGTGACTCTGTTGGCAGTAAACAGAAAAGTGGGGCGCCGCTTGTCTTTTCTGTCCTCTTCTCTGAGTGCCCCCATAGCAATATGCCTGCTATGGGGGCAGACATGTGGGCTTGATGCTGAGCTGGGCTGTGAGCTTTGATTGACACACACAGAGCAACTCAGCCCTGGCATCCGCTCCTTCCTCACTGGTTTGAATAGAATACATCTAGGTAAAAAAACCTTCTGACTTGAACTGAATGTCAGGTTAAATTCACATGGGTGGCCAGGGGCATTCCCCTAGTAGAAGAGGTCCTCCTGGGTCTGTAAATTTGCGGGCTAACCGCACGCCGCCCTCCCTGGCAGTGGCCATCCTCCTTTACACACACTGCCAGGGAGGACGGCGCGTGGTTAGCCTGCAAATTTACAGACCCAGGAGGACCTCTTCTACTAGGGGAATTTTATCAGTGGCATACCCCGCTAACAGTATATTTGGTTCCACCAACACACAACCCCCCTCTTCTCCCTTTCGTGTGTGGGATACTCCCATACAGCCATAGCGCACCAGTAGGATGTATCTTAAAGCAGAACTCCAGGATTTTCAAAAAATCTCCCATTAGTACACCTCTCTACACTAAACACTAAACAGTTATTACATTTGTGAAATTCCTTACCTTTCAAGAGATACAGTCCTGCTCACCATTATTGGCACCCCTTCATGTTTTGCATAACTGAGTGAATGTCTTCAGAAATAAATGCAAATGTACCAAATTTATATCAGCAGGATCTTTTAATTGGAGGTCCAAAGTAATTTAACAAAGACAATTGTTATTTCAACATAGATATTGTAATTATAAAGAAAAAACAGAAAACCAGCATGTGCACTAATATTGGCACCCCTCCTTAATATTTGGTTGCACACCCTTTGGCAGCGATGACAGCCTCCAAACGTTTCTTATATCCATCGATAAGCTTCTTGCACTTCTCGGGTGGCATTTTCTCCCACACTTCCTTTGCAATATGCTCAAGCTCTTGAACATTTGCAGGGTTCCTTTCTCCAATGGCAGTTTTCAGCTCCCCCCAAAGATTTTCAATTGGATTGAGATCAGGTCTCATTGCTGGCCATTTTAAAACAGTACAATTTTTCCCTTTCAACCATTCCTGCGTGCTTTTGGAGGTGTGCTTTGGGTCTTTATCTTGCTGGAGGACCCATGATCTTCGCCCCACGGTTATAATCACGTGTACGACCAAAAGAC
>BLSH010488067.1:202973-213275 GCA_018402905.1 Glandirana rugosa | reverse complement strand
CTACCCACCTCCTTCACCATTCCTTGGTTCCATCCCCTATCCACCTCCTGCACCATTCCATGGTTCCACCCCCTATCCACCTCCTGCACCATTCCCGGGTTACACCCCCTACCCACCTCCTGCACCATTCCTTGATTCCATCCCCTATCCACCTCCTGCACCATTCCTTGGTTCCACTCCTTACCCATGAAACAAGAAAACGCAGAAACAGAAACAACAAGAAAAGCAATTAAAGAGATCCCATGCAACCAGCAACAATAGATCCCCCAGCAACAATGGACCATCTGCAACAAAATACCACCTCCCCCAGCAACAAAATATTTCCAGCAGCAATAACAGGATCTCCCAGCAGCCAGCAACAATAGATCCCCCCCCTCCCCCAGCAAGAATAGACCCCCAGCAGCAACAACAGTTTCCCCTGCAGCTAGCATCACTAGATCCCTCCCAGGAACAACTGACCCCCAGCAACATAATACCCACCCCGCGCAACAGTAAATCCCCCACCAGCAACAACAGACCTCCTTAGCAAAAATATACCTCCACGCCCACGAAAATAGATTCCCTCCAGCAACAATAGATCCCCCAGCAGCTAGCATCAATAGAGCATAAACCCCTCCTATTACATAAATTCAATGCTGGAGGTGCCGGAACTGCGTTCCCCCACGTTCCCACTGGAAAAAAGCCCTGGCCATGTTTATTCTGTATTCTGTTTTATTCAGTTTTGTTCTGTTTTATTCTGTATTGTTCTGATGATGTCAGTGCACTTTTAAGGGCAACAGAAACAAAAGTAGAACCATTCACCTGCTTAAAAAAAAAACCCCAGAACATTGCAGTTCACAGCACAAGTCTGGGCGTGTTTTGTTACATAGTGACAGGATTAAAATTCCGCAGTTCCGCAAAAAAGGCATAACTTTAATGTGCTATCAAAATCTGACCTATTTACACCGCTGTCTGGATCAGTCCTTGTCTGGGAAAATATGAGCCCTGCGCTACTGCCATTGTCTGTGCTACAATACTGACTTAGGCCCTGTCACAGTATGACGCACAACACCAGGTGTTTCACATATGTGCGTTCTTGTGAATTTTTTTTTGCACATTTCACACTACACATTCATTTCAATGGGCTGCCCTATGCATGACAAATGTGGCAGAGTGCACCTTTTTCAGCTTCAAGCATTCTGTGTTTTTTTTTTTAACAGCGCAATTTGCTGTATTTGTCACGTGGAAAGCTGCGCGACTGCTTGCTGCATTTGGGGTGGCATTAATAAATGGCACTGCAATCACGACACATTTTTTGCACGTTTCAGAAATGCATGCGAAATTGCACAACTGTGCACATATCCACAAGATGCTATAGCGCTATAGTCCCCTCTGAAAAGCAGTCCATGGTGGATCACTTTTCAGAGGGTGGTTGACAGGCGGCTGAGAGGGGATATGTTGCCTTCTCAGAACCTGTTTTAGTCTAGGTTTATATCTATGGGGTTGCAGTTGATTCGGTTTTCAGGCGCATTTTGCAGTGCTTTCTGCATTTAAACCCACGTAGTTTTCATGCATTTTGCGTTTTTCTTTTTCTCTTTAAATACACTGTATATAGCTGGTTGCCTAAGGAGCGGGCCGGGAGGAATTGCCAGCAAAAAAAAAAAAAAAACTGGAGAAAAACGGCATCAGGTCCCACAGTCAAAAACTCTTGTACTATCTTAATTTACTCTTACACTTTTTTGGTGAATGGGTAGGGGTACTATGTACCCCATACTTATTCATATGGCAGGGAGGTGAAATCTGGGACTTCCAGATTCCGATAAGCATCCCCCCGCAGACCCCCATAACCACAGCCCAGGGTTGAAGGGAAAGAGGCCCTTGCCCCCCCCCCGCCCCAAAGCAACCCCCCCATGTTGAAGGCATGTGACCTGGTATGGTTCAGGGGGAGGGGCCATCTTTAATATTGATTGGACCCAGGGCAAACATTTTCTTGGAACCTTTCAAATCCACTTATCAACTATTTGTAGGCAGTTCAGGTTCAGGGGGAAGCTGCCTTGGGCCCCACAACAATGACTGGGCCCGGGGCAACTGCCCCTTTTGCCCTGTGCTAAAGACGGCCCTGGCTCACTCATCTCTCCCCTTTCCTGACCGGCACGTTCAAATAAGGGTCTGGTATGGATTTTGGGGGGACCCCACACCATTTTTGTCCCAAATTTTTTTATGGCTATTTTTTTTTTTTATTAAATTCAGCTGTCAGCGGACACTAATTTAGAAACCAGCTATACACAGTGTGTTAAAGTAAAAGAAAAAAACACAAAACGTATCAAAAGTGAGGCACTTGCATTTTTGGTGTGACTCCATTGAAGTTTATGACACGCAAAATGCAATCTGCTGCACGAAAAAAAGTCCCTGACCCTTTCCAAAAATGGAGCGGCTGAAAAACGTATAGATGTCAACATGTACCATAGGAAACCATGTTCTGCAGAACTGAAAACGCACTAAAAACGCATAGCTGTGAATGTATGGTAAACCCTTATAAGCCTGCCCCACCATGTGTATTGCAGGCCTCATTCACTTGAATGGGGGTGTTACTACCTGTTGAATATGACAGAGGGTGTCATTTTTGCCACAAATCAAAGCATGTGTACATTCTTGTGCAGCCGTCCTTGCAGGTCAGCTGCCTATTTTTACCACCTCCCAACCGCAAGAGTAAACAAGGCCTTAAGCAGGCCATAGATGAGTAGAAAAACAAATTAAAATTTAGGTGGATAGACCGCTTGTTCATTTTTCGCATAATTAGTGTGCCTATTGCGACAGGCAATTTTCATGCCGCCATTGAAACGGAACAAATGAATGTGTTGGGGAATTTTTCAGAATGAACGATTTTCTAATCATTAATAGGGGACTCATGCAAGAAAAATATAAAAATAAAATGCTTATAAGCTGAAAATATAAATATAAAAAAAGATGCGTCTATGTTGATAATGATCGGAAAAATATTGTCATTTCGCTGCGAAAATTCCAAAACAATGATGGCACTGTGGCATGTTAAATCGAGTGATCGTTTGTTTTTATTCTCGTCTATGGCCTGCCTTAGTACTGTAACAATTAGTAAAGGACAGCTCCGGGTCAAAATTCCTGAGGGCCCGTTCACGCCACATGCAGTCCAGTGCGTTTTTTCTGCATCAGGGCCAGTTCCCACCATAGAAACGGATAGAGTCCGGATGCGTTCCAGATGCTTTTCTGTATACGTGTTTTTGATGCGTTTTTTGGTGTGTTTTTGATGCGTCCAGTGCATTTCCCCCCCTCTTTTTTTCATAAGAACATGTGTGTTCCAGTGCATTTTTGTGCATTCCAGTGCATTTTTGGTGCAAGCACTGGTGTGAACTATGACATTGGAAAACATATAACCTACTTTCCATGCATTTTTAATACAGAAAAAAATGCACTGGACTGCATGTGGTGTGAACTAGCCCTCAGAAAATGTATGTAAAGTAGGTTATATGGTTTCCAATGGCATAGTTTACACCAGTGCAGTCAGTTCCAGTTCCAGAAAAAAAAATAGAACATGCTGCATTTTTTCTGCACTGAACTGTACTGGAACACAGAAAAATGCATAAAAAAAGCACTGGAATGCTCCTAGATGCACCAAAAACACACTGGAATGTACATGTCCTCATTTACACCATAGAAACGCAGTCCAGGTGCATTCTGGATGCTTTTCTGCATGACCGTTTTTGGTGTATTCCATGTTTATGCATTTTTGGTGCATTTTTGATGCAGTCCAGGGCATTTCCCCCTTCTTTTTTCTTAACCTTAACTAAGAGCCAGTTCACAGCATAGAAACACAGTCCAGATGCTTTCTGTATGCACGTTTTTGATGCGGTTTGACGCAGTCCAGTGCATTATCCCTCCTCTTTTTTTCTTAGCCTTAATTAAGGGCATATGTGTTCCAGTGCGTTTTTGGTGTGTTTAAATGAGTTCCAGTGCGTATTTGATGCATTTTACCGCGTTCCGGGTAATGCAGCATGTTTTACTTTTTTATGGAACTGGGACTCACCGCACTGGTGTGAACTATTCCATTGGAATCCATATAACCTACTATCCAGTAGTGCAGTGTTCTCCAACCCTGTCCTCAAGGCCCAACAACAGGTCATGTTTTCAGGATATCCATTATTTTGCACAGGTGATTTGATCAGTTTCACTGCCTTAGTAATTACCACAGCTGATTCATCTGAGGGAAATCCTGAAAACATGACCTGTTGGTGGGCCTTGAGGACTGGGTTGGGGAACACTGCAGTAGTGTATTTAGGTTTTGTGCTGCCCTAGGCCTGACTAAACTCATGCACCCCCTAATTTAAATATGAGCCACCCTTTCCTGTCAAGGCCACACCCCTTCCATTTTAAGACCCGCCCTGAAATTTTCTAGTGGGGACACTAGTTCTGAGGGCCTTGGGGGGATTGGAATAGATTTCCTTAAGAGATTTCCTCACACATCCTGTTTCGCTATGGGGCAGCACAACAACTTGTTGGCTGTGGCCCACCCCTTGGGACACCCGGTCCCCTACATATGTATGGGCTGTCCCCCTATGATGGGGTCCTGCCGGTATTATCATACCGGCAGCAAGTGCAGCCACTTTATGGGAGGTGCCAGACCGGTTTGTCTCCCGGCCCAGTCCACCCCATAAGACTAAATGTGTAGTGCAAGCCGGCGGTGACTCTTTTCGTGCTGCCCCCCTGCAAAGTGCCGCCACAGGTCTGGGCCTTGTTGGCCTAGGCCAAGATACAGTGTTGCTACTATCCATATGTTTTTGATGCAGAAAAAAAACACACTGGACTGCATGTGGTGTGAACTGACCCTAAGGCATGCATTTTTAGTGCTTTTTGCATTTTGCATACTTGCACTACAGAACGTGTTCCATAGGAAACCATGTTAGATGGACTGTAGTGCAAATCTGCAAAATGCAAAAAGCACTAAAAATGCATAGGTGTGAATCCAGCCTAAATGCACATTTTTTGTGCATTTAGGTACCTTTTTGATGTGTTTTACCACATTCCAGTACAGTCCAGTGCAGAAAAAATGCATCATGTTCTACTATTTTTTCTGGAACTGGAATGCCCTGGAACTGACTGCAGTGGTGTGAACTATCCCATTGAAAACCATATAACCTGCTATCCATGTGTTTTTGATGCAGAAAAAAACACACTGGACTGCATGTGGTGTGAACTATCCCTCAATAAGGACATGTGTGTTCCAGTGTGTTTTTGGTGCATTCCAGCACATTTTTTATGTGTTTTACTGTGTTCCAGTACAGTCCAGTGCAGAAAAAAATACAGCATGTTCTACTTTTTCTCTGGACCTGGAACTGCAAGCACTGGTGTGAACTATGCCATTGAAAACCATATAACCTACTATCCATGCGTTTTTGATGCAGAAAAAAACACACTGGACTGCATGTGGTGTGAACTGACCCTCAAGGTGAAGAAAAAAAGAGGGGAAAAATGCTTGCTATGGTATGAACTGGCCCTTAAGGTGAAGAAAAAAGAGGGGGGGAAATGCACTGGAACACATTATAAATGCATAAAAAAAATGCTCTGGAACGCATTATAAATGCATAAAATATGCACTGGAACACATTATAAATGCATAAAAAAAATGCTCTGGAACGCATTATAAATGCATAAAAAAATGCTCTGGAACGCATTATAAATGCAGAAAAAATACACTGGAACACATCTATTGGTCAGCTTGTGTACAACCAGCCTGTTAGGTTTTTCCTGAATGACCTGTGCCACTGACAACATTGATCATTGTATTCTGATCATTTTATTCTGATCATTATTATGCTGATGGGGGAAGTTCCCTGCTGTTACAATACAATAGCTCGGCATGCATTAGACATGGATGGGGGGATCAGCTTATTTCTTTCTTTCTTTCTTTTGTTCAACCCGTAGGTTGAAATTAAAAAAAAAAAGTCTATCATGTATGGTCTGCTTTAGTGTAATCCATTGTGATTATATTTAGCACAGTGTTCACAGTGCTTTTGGTTAAACCCCAACAACGTGTCCCTTGATCCCTCTGGCAGCGGTTGTAACAGCAGCTAGTGAGTTGAGTGAGATGGAGGCTGGGAGTGCTGGGGGTCAGTTTAAAGCAAGCAAGGTATTTTTTAACATATGGGGTAACAAACAAACTAAACAATTAAAAAAAAAAAGAAAGCAGGAAAAAGGATCCCCCTCCACACTGCTTACCAGCGGCGGTTCGACCATACGGGGCACAGCGGCACCGCTCTCCCCTAATCAATGCGTCCGGCCCCTAATCTACATTCAGGGCACCGAATGCATGGATTCCAATGGGTTTTTTGTCTTTTAGAAGCACATGATTAGAGCTGGAGGCTCGCATTGACTTAAAAAAAAGGGTGGGCTCGGGGCGCAGAGCCCACCCAGTTGTGTGTGATAATAGCGAATATTCACTATTGTCTTCCTGATTCTCCTACTGGCCAATCCCGGCTCAAGAAGCGGAGCCGAGAGGAGAAGCAATCCTATTGGCCGCCGAGGAGGAGGATGGAGTGGATGCAGGGGAAGCCGTACTGCCGTGAAGCCGAGGAAGGAGGAGATGCAAGCACCTCATCGCAAAGCTCCTAAGGACCTCCTTACCAGTCCAGGTAAGGTAATATAGCAATATACAGTGGCTGCCATTGCTGATCCAGTTGCCTGGCTGTGATGCCAACCAACCATGGTGCCTACCATACCATGGACCAGGAACTTATGCCTAGATAAAGTCACAGCATGCCATGATGATTACTATATGATAATTGGCCATACATATGGAAACCCCTCCCCCCCCCAAAAAAAACGATCTCAATTTCTATTGGTCAGTGGAGTTTCTGTTGTCAGTCGGTTTCTATTTGTTCGGAATTATTCTTTTAGACCCGTTCACACGTGAGAGTTTTTCAGCTTGAAGTTTGATGCTCAGAGACGCTCAACAAGCAAAATCTCATTAATTTCAATGGTCCCTGTTCACACAGGGACGTTTTGTCACCTGTAGCAAAATGCCTATCACTCAAAAAAGAACATGATTTGCTTTTCAGGCAGATTTGAGCATTTTTGTCCCGATAGACTTGAATGGAAATGCCTTGAAAAACATGACATGAGCGTTTTTTCAAGCATTATTGTGCGATTTTCTGCTCAAACAGTAGCTCTCCACCTCTCTTTTTAGCAGCACTTCACACCTTCTAGTTGAAAAACACCTAAAATATTTGCAAATCTGCTAAAAAAAAAATGCTCAAAAATGCTTGAAATATGCCTGAAAATGCTCAGCTAAGGCTCCATTCACATCTAGGCAGCCTGGATCGCGGGCAGAATCGCAGCAATTCTGCTCGTGATCCTGAATCACGGCAAATCGCGGGTTCCCTGTCACTTCCAATGGCACCCCAATCGCGGCGCGATTGTCGCAAAATCACGCCATGATCGGGAGAGGGGCATTGGAAGTGACGAAGATCGCAAGGGTGTCCTGCGATTTGGGATCGCGGGCAGAATAATCGCGATTCTGCTGGCGATCCAGGATGCCTAGATGTGAACGAAGCCTAAAGCCTAGTACACACGGTTCGATGGTCGTACAACCGAACGGAGCAAATCATATGTTGGATCATGTAACTTGCATATTGACATGCACTACATGATCGTATGACCAGGCCGAACGTAGTGTTATGTTATGAACCTATAAAGAGAAAGTTCAGGTGCATGTAATTAGGGTCCAGCCGTTCCTGACTTCTGAGCATGCGCGTTTTGCACAATCAAACTTGTTGGACCAACTTCTCTGTACACACGATACAACGGTCGTACGATCGCTTGTTGGTATTACCAAAGTTTTCTAGTTTGCTCATACAACTCCTGTTGTACAAACATCGTACGTCGGCTGTACTAACGGTCGGATTAGCATACAACGGTCGTTCGTAGGACCTGTTGCATACGACCGTGTGTACAAGGCTTAAGTGTGATTGTAGCCTCAATGAACTCTATTAAAGTCTTTAAAATTGCCAAAGTTTTCTGATTAATTAAAATTCATTAATGTTGCTTATGTATTTTTAGTCTCTTTTGATCACCGGTCACACTGGTGCGATTTGATCGTTTCAACTCGCATGACAAGTCGCACCCTATTGTCCACAATGGAATCGGTCAAGTTTGAAAGTAGTTCCTGCACTACTTTTTGCAAGTTCAGGTGCGACTTGCACCGACATCTGTGTGTGGCGTCGCGCAGATGTCTTCTAAGCCGCACTGACATGCGACTTTGAAAGAAAAGTCGCACTCAGAGTGACTAAATGCTGATTGAAATTGCTACGTCTATGGCCATCTTAATTCTCTATTTGTCATTTTCCAGGGCAGATAGAAAGAGATTCATTTCTGTGGGCAATGCAGACAGTTTTTATTTCAGACACTGAAATCCTGGTTTGGTTCCAGGTGGATGAGCTGTGATGGCTATCAGAGGAGCGCCCATCGCCTCCTCCCTCCACCCAGGTGAGGCTTGCAGGCTGATTTGAATTGTCAATAAGTGGCCCTGGCACTGTAGAGTCAGCTATGTGAAACCTGTATGTCACACCCAGCCTGATACTGGCTCCCCTCCCCCTGACGGAGAAAACTCAGCAGGTGCAAGACTTTCCTAGCACACTCCTTTCCACATCCACAGGGACGCTCCTCCAGATCTCCTCGGCTTCTCCACCTGGAGCCAGGATCCTCCTCCACCCAGAGTCTGCTGCCTATGGCCCTAGACTAGTCCTGGAATGATCACAGTACAGGTAAGTCCACTTTGAACCCACCTGAGCTGACCAGCTACACCTGACATTCTGGCTGTTCAAAGGTTTCCCTATTTGGGAATGTTGAGTTTAGTTACAGGCACTGATGGAAGCTGACCCCTGGCCCCCCAGGTAAACAATCAGCAAGGTCACTTTGGTGGGCTCTCATGGTCCTGGAGGCATACAATGAGATCTTTGTCCTACAGGACACTGGCGCACGGTGCCCTTTGTCCCAGCATGGAATCCTTTCCCTTTTTGTACTATGATCGGTCCATAGAATCGTTTTATTGGCTGTAAAGTCATTAATCTTTCAGAGACTTTACCCATATTGACGTATCGAGAACTTTCTAGGCCACACCTGTTGTCAGATTGAGGGGGATACATTAGTTGTATGTGGAAGAAAAGGTCTGTGTATGTTAAAAAGTCGATATTATTTGATTGGGTGTTTTTTGTAATCGGTCACAATTTAATGTCGTTTCTTCTGTCCCCCTGACCATTAGAACCTCAGCAAATGATTGAAGCTGTTGGCAGACCTTGCCATTCCCTGTCCTAGTTAGACTTTATTTCCAATCTGATTGGCTGCATTTATAATCATCCTCATGGCGGTAATTGCCAATATTGATTTGCTTTTTGTAATCTAAATCCCAGTTAGCATAGTTCTAAGTTCTATTAATAATTGCAATAAAAATAACGTAGGTGTAAAAGGGCATTTGCTTCTGCAGAGCATCAGATATCTAAAGTGAACCTGTCATAGGGGAAAAAAATATGGAAATAAAAATGACACTAAACAATATTCCTATTCTCCAAAATATAAAAATATATATAATATAAAATTTTCTATTAAATCATTCCTTACTCCTAATTTTTCTGCCTCCCTGTAATGTCCTTTTTTTGTGAGCTCCTGAACGCAACGCATGCGCACTTCTCTATGCACACTACAAATTCCAAAGTTCCTAGTTCATCTCGGGGGCGAGCAAGCTATTGGCTACATTCCTACATCCAGTGGGACCATGAACGTAGCTACCATCTTAACAGGCAGTTGGATCACATCAACAAGAAAAAAGGAATTTGAACAGTGGCGGCCTGTGCATTAGGGGTGCACGGGTGCCGCCCCATCCCCCTAATTTACAAACAGAGATGCCGGATGCATGGATTCCAATGTGGGGGTGTTTTTTCTTTTTTGAAGCACGTGATTAGAGTCAGAGGCTCTAATAGGCTTCAAAAAAGGGTGGGCTCCGGGAGCAGAGCCCACCCATTTGTGTGATAATGAATAAATATTCATTATCGCCACACTGCTCCTCCTCCCAGCCAATCAGGAAGAGAGTCTGAGACCAGTCACCTGATTGGCTGAAAGGACAGGCGATCCTATTGGACGCTTAGCAGGAGGAGAGCAGAGACGCACAGTGGAAACCGCTGTGATCTAAGAGGACACCGGAGCCACTGCCTGACCCACAACTCGCCGTTATCACCCGCGGCCTGATCCACAACCTGTCACCAAGATGGGGCTAGTGCTGGGCAGATGAGGGGGGGGGGG
>BLSH010488067.1:167341-178647 GCA_018402905.1 Glandirana rugosa | reverse complement strand
TGGAACAAATCATCTCCACTTCCCTAATCCTCTGCAGCACAAATCCCCCCCGCCAATGTTTCAGAGTGGGCACCCAGTGCACTTGCCCTGCATCTCTTACAGGGTGCCAGGGGTCCCAGATGCTGCAATTGCCTCCTCTGAGACAGACAGCATCTCTTTGATTGGGAGGGTGATCCGAAAATACACCTGGAGGAGTGACAAGTAGTGGCCTGGGGATAAGAGGATATGTGTTGTGGGGGCCTTCTTCCCAGTTACTATTGTCTCCCTCCTCTGATTACATGAAAACACAGACCTCAGCAGCGTGGTTCTTCCTCCTCACCGGCTACTCCTGTCTGTGTACACAAGAACATTGGCACCAAGGGGGAGGAGCCAGCTTCCTGTGAGGTGTGCACTGTGCTGCCAGTCGGCGGGGAGACATGCTGGCTGCCACAGAGGGGGTGATTATCCGGGGATACGGGGCACCCCACGAGATGTGGGACAGATGTCCCGACCAAGTGCCCATGCCGGTGCATCCCGTTAGGCAGAGAACTGGAGCTCCGTGCTGGAGCTTGCTTCCCTGGCACTGAGCTCCGAAAATCATCACAGCGTGGCTGTGTCTGAAATGGATTTTGCTGGGGGAGGGGCCCAGGGCCCCCCCCCACGATGGTGGGCCCAGTCACAACAGCAACTTCTGCAACTGTGGTTGTTCCGTCATTGGCTCGCACAGATCTGGCACCATTGCAGAGTGGATGGAAGCAGGCTGCAACCACTGCAGCGTCCAGCAACCGATTCCCTGCACACAAATCCACGCGGTCCCAAGAGAGCGGGCCAGGCCCAAAGCCACGATTTTTATAGTCTCTCCCAGAATACTCTTCTTCTCCTCCCTGAAATCTCTTCTCTCCAGCAGCCTGCTGGTAGCTGTAGTTTCACCCAATACAGCCAGGGGGTGAATCCTTGCAAGTAAACTACATGTCCCAAGATGCATTGCTCTCTTCTTATTACAGAGTCACAGGTCAATTAAGCTTGAACACTAGAGGAAAACAAGTGACTTATAATTAATAACATGAAATGTCTTCTGATTGCAGGAGATGTAAATATCCAGTGACTGCCTACACATATATATATATATATATATATATATATAATCCATTTATTATGGGCAGCACAGTGGCTAAGTGGTTAGCAGCACTAGGGTCACCAGTTAGAATCCCAACCACAGAACTACCTGCCTGGAATTTGTATGTTCTCCCGGTGCCTGTATGGCAGGGATATGCAATTAGCGGACCTCCAGCTGTTGCAGAACTACAAGTCCCATGAGGGATAGCAAGACCCTGACAGCCACAAGCATGACACCCAGTGGCAGAGGCATGATGGGACTTGTAGTTTTGCAACAGCCGGAGGTCCGCTAATTGCATATCCCTGCTGTATGGGGTTCCTCCGGGTCCTCCAGTTTCATCCCACACGCCAAAGACATGCTGGTAGGTTAATTGGATCCTGTCTAAATTGGCCCTACTATGTGTATATATGTGAATTTAGGGACCTTAGATTGTAAGCCCCTTGAGGGTAGGGACTGATGTGCATTTGCAAAATATATATATACACACAGTGGGTACGGAAAGTAATCAGACCCCCTTAAATTTTTCATTCTTTGTTATATTGCAGCCATTTGCTAAAATCATTTAAGTTCATTTTTTCCCCTCATTAATGTACACACAGCACCCCATATTGACAGAAAAACACAGAATTGTTGACATTTTTGCAGATTTATTAAAAAAGAAAAACTGAAATATCACATGGTCCAGGGTATTCATACCCTTTGCTGTGACACTCATATATTTATCTCAGCTGCTGTCCATTTCTTCTGATCATCCTTGAGAAGGTTCTACACCTTCATTTGAGTCCAGCTGTGTTTGATTATACTGATTGGACTTGATTAGGAAAGCCACACACCTGTCTATATAAGACCTTACAGCTCACAGTGCATGTCAGAGCAAATGAGAATCATGAGGTCAAAGGAACTGCCTGAAGAGCTCAGAGACAGAATTGTGGCAAGGCACAGATCTTGCCCAGGTTACCAAAAAATTAAGGTCACAGTGGCCTCCATAATCCTTAAATGGAAGACGTTTGGGACGACCAGAACCCTTCCTAGAGCTGGCCGTCCTGCCAAACTGAGCTATTGGGGGAGAAGAGCCATAGTGAGAGAGGTAAAGAAGAACCCAAAGATCACTGTGGCTGAGCTCCAGAGATGCAGTCGGGAGATGGGAGAAAGTTGTAGAAAGTCAACCATCATTGCAGCCCTCCACCAGTTGGGGCTTTATGGCAGAGTGGCCCGACAGAAGCCTCTCCTCAGTGCAAGACACATGAAAGCCCACATGGAGTTTGCTAAAAAAACACCTGAAGGACTCCAAGATGGTGAGAAATAAGATTCTCTGGTCTGATGAGACCAAGAGAGAACTTTTTGGCCTTAATTCTAAGCGGTATGTGTGGAGAAAACCAGGCACCTGTCCAATACAGTCCCAACAGTGAAGCATGATGGTGGCAGCATCATGCTGTAGGGGTGTTTTTCAGCTGCAGGGACAGGACGACTGTTTGCAATCGAGAGAAAGATGAATGCGGCCAAGTACAGGGATATCCTGGATGAAAACCTTATCCAGAGTGCTCAGGACCTCAGACTGGGCCGAAAATTTCCCTTCCAACAAGACGATGACCCTAAGCACACAGCTAAAATAACAAAGGAGTGGCTTCACAACAACTCCGTGACTGTTCTTGAATGGCCCAGCCAGAGCCCTGACTTAAACCCAATTGAGCATCTCTGGAGAGACCTAAAAATGGCTGTCCACCAACGTTTACCATCCAACCTGACAGGACTGGAGAGGATCTGCAAGGAGGAATGGCAGAGGATCCCCAAATCCAGTTGTGAAAAACTTGTTGCATCTTTCCCAAAAAGACTCATGGCTGTATTAGATCAAAAGGGTGCTTCTACTAAATACCGAGCAAAGGGTCTGAATACTTAGGACCATGTGATATTTCAGTTTTTCTTTTATAATAAATCTGCAAAAATGTCAACAATTACGTGTTTTTCTGTCAATATGGGGTGCTGTGTGTACATTAATGAGGGAAAAAATGAACTTAAATTATTTTAGCAAATGGCTGCAATATAACAAAGAGTGAAAAATGTAAGGGGGTCTGAATACTTTCCGTACCCACTGTATATATAATGAGAAGCGCTGTGTAAATTGACAGTGCTATATAAGTACTTGTAATAAATAAAAAATTACAAAACAGAAGACCATATCTCAAAACATGCACTGTAGGCTTAGACCAGTGGTCTCCAAACTGCAGCCCTTTGCTTGCCTTTATCTGGCTCATGCGGCACTATTCCTCCCACTGACATTAACAATGGGGCATAATTCCTGACACTGATCTCAACAGTGGGACACTATTCATCCTACTCACACCAACTATGAAGCATTATTCCTCCCACTGACCCCAATGATGGAGCATTGTTACTGATGCCAGGACATTTTTCTGCTCCTACTGGCCACAGTCTGGCCCATTGTTTAACCCCTTCCTTACCGGGCACTTAAACCCCCCTCCTGCCCAGACCAATTTTTGGCTTTCAGCGCTGTTGCATTTTGAATGACAATTGCGCGGTCGTGCGACGTTGTACCCAAATAAAATTTGCGTCCTTTTTTCCCCACAAATAGAGCTTTCTTTTGGTGGTATTTGATCCCCTCTGCGTCATTTCTGATCGCCGCTATAAACAAAAAATGAGCGACAATTTTGCAAAAAAGTACAATATTTTTTACTTTTTGCTAAAGTACAAATCCATTAAAAAAATTATTCATCAGTTTTGGGTGATATATATTCTTCTACATATTTTTGTTAAAAAAAAAAATCGCAATCGGCGTATATTGATTGGTTTGCGCAAAAGTTATCGCGGCTACAAACTGGGAATTGATTTATGGTGTTTTTATTATTTTTTTTTTTTTACTAGTAATGGCGGCGATCTGCGATTTTTTTTTATCGGGACTGCGATATTGGGGCGGACATGTCGGACATTTTTTACACATTTTTGGAACCAATGACCTTTATTCAGCGATCAGAAATTTAAATGTCCACTGATTACTGTATAAATGTCATTGGCAGTGAAGGGGTTAACCTGCAGGGGGCAGTGAAGGGGTTAACAATGTTCCCTGGGTGTGTTCTAGCTGTGGGGGGGCAGGGCTGGCCGGGACATAACAGATCTAACTGATCCCAGTGACAGGGATCAGTAGATCTGCTATGTCCCCTGTCACAGAATGGGGAACCGCCGTGTTTACAAGGGCGGTTCCCCGTTCTGAGGCTCCTAAAAGTGATCGGCGGGTCTCGCGGGCATGCTCGCACAGCGTGCAGAGCGCCGCCGCTGCCGCCAGTGGGCGAGCCTGGAGCATGCGCAGTGGAGGACGTCCATGGACGTCCTCCCGGCATTTCAGGTCCGCGCTGGAGCCGTACTTCGGCAATAGCGCGGACCTGGAGTGGTTAAGAAAGTTTGGAGACCCCTGGTGGCTTAGACCATAGGGGAACAAAACCCCATCATTCTCATACATTTAGGTGTAACAGTCTTAATGTAGAAAATGGCTTACATGTTTCAAGTATCAGGGGCATAAATACACAAACTCAGAGAGGTTAGTGGTTGAACGCCTACAAATGAAGGTTAAAACAATAAGCCTGGTATTGTGGTGATGTGATCCCATGATGAAAAGGGACAACTGTAAACGCAGAGATCCAGAGGGCAGCTAGGAGATCCTAACCACAGCCCAAAATGGTTCCATCCAAGAGCATAGCCGGCCTCAACACTCCCAACACCAGGGACTTGGGAGTGTCGTGGCCTTGCTCTTGGATGCATGTCTGGGTGCTTGATATTCACATGACCTAGCCCAGTGTTGTAAGGAAAAACATTGAATCCCTTTGTACAGTGATTTTCTTTACTATCTCCCTAAAGAAAAAAATCCTAATGTAGAAATGTACTAACAGTACTAGGGCTGCCTTTAAGTTGAACTCAAGCTCTGTGCAGCGGGCCAAGTAAAAGAAGACGCGTGGAACATTCTAGGTATGAATACTGATGCCATTGTTTCAATGGAGATCTTTCTCTCTCTCTCTCTCTCTCCCTCTCCCCTACTCTCCTGTTCTTTCTCTCATCATTTTAGTAACTCCAAAATTGGGCAGCAATCTCTTCTAATAAAATGCGGCAAACATCTCTGATACACGTCTTTTAGCTATAATGCAAAAGAGACTTGCACAGTATGCAAACCTATGCAAAGCTTTGATCTGCAAAACACAATGCCATTTGCTGGCTGTAGACAGGCCATGTTTAAAACCAGAGATGTTGTTTAGTATCAGGCAGGTGTGCTGACAACAGAGGGACAGCTGCTGGGGAACTACAAGTCCCAATATGTCTTGCCAGTTAACCAGCTCAGCCCCGGAAGGATTTCCCACTTTAGGACCAGAGCCCTTTTTTTGCGATTCGGCACTGCATCGCTTTAACTGACAATTGCGTGGTCGTGCGACGTTGTACTCAAACAAAATTGACGTTCTTTTTCCCCACAAATAAATCTTTCTTTTGGTGGTATTCTATCACCACTGCGTCACTTCTGATCACCGTTATAAACAAAAAAAGTGACAATTTTGAAAAAAAAACTATTTTTTACTTTTTGCTATAATACATGTCCAAAAAAAAATATATAAAAAAACAAATGTATTCATCAGTTTTGCCCGATTATATATACTTCCTCATATTTGTGGTAAAAAAAAATTGCAATCGGCGTAAATTGATTAGTTTGTGCAAAAGTTGCCATGTTTACAAACTATGGGAATTCATTTATGACGTTTTTCACAATTTTTTTTTTTTGTTTTTTACTAGTGATTGCAGTAATCTGCGATTTTTATCGGGACTGCAATATTGTGGCAGACATGTTGGACACTTTTTTGGGACCAATGACATTTATACAGCGATCAGAGCTAAAAAAAAAAACCCTGTTGATTACTGTATAAATGTCATTGGCAGGGAAGGGGTTAACCGGGGGGGCTCTGTTCCCTGTGTGTGTTCTAACTGTATGGGGGTTGGGCTGCAAAGGACATGACAGATCAAACTGATCCCAAGTACAGGGATCAGTAGATCTGTCATGTCCCCCCTCACAGAACGGGAAACCGCCGTATTTACATCGGCGGCTCCCTGTTCTGGCTCTCTGACAGGTGATCGCGGGTCGCCGGCGGACATCGAGTCCGTCTGACCCACGGGCATGCTCATGGAGTACGCAGCGGGGTGCGCCAGCTCGCCTGCAAATCGCGCATGCGCGAGTCACTGCTTATAGGTGGTGATTTGCATTACAGAGCCACTCTGCAGCATTAAATACACGTAACACGGTCGGGAACTGGTTAATGTAAGAACCTTGTCAGGCACTATGGCATTGCTCCCAACTGTCCCTGATTTTGAGGGACTATCCCTGATTTGGAACAAAATCCTTCTGGCCTTTCCTCCTCATTTGTCCCTCATTTGTCCCTCATTTTGGTCTGATCTATATAGTTGTGCACTATTTAATTTTCAAACAGTGTTTCCCAGTGCTAAACCTTTCCTCCTATTTCCAAATTGTTGCATTTGTACATTTCAAAAGCCAATATAAAGGAATAATAGTGGTAACATTTTTTATTTTTTTTAAGAATTCTCCTTTAAGGGGGTGTGCCCTATGCCTACATATTTTTTGCTAATAGGTGTCCCTTGTTCCATCTCAAAAAGTTGGGAGGTATGCTATGGGGTGGATTTGCTACCACTGAAGAGTCCAAAATCTGGTGCAGCTGTGCATAGAAGCCAATCCGCTTCCAGGTTTTTATTGTCAAACCTTAATTGAACAAGCTGAAGTTAGAAGCTGATTGGCTACCATGCACAGCTGCCATAGATTTTGCACTCTCCGGTGTTAGTAAATCAACCCCACCTGTGTGTATCTGAACAGGTCCCATAACACACATGCTTTGCAATTGAAAAAAACAACAAAATTCTGTACAAAACATACTGTATGCCTGTTTTTTTTTTTTTTACATTTTTTTTTCAACTTTTATTTTTACGATGCTTAGTATGACTAGACGTTTTAAACATAGTTGCAACTAGCTAAATCTATTTTTATATAACAGCTTCCTGCAATTCTCTGCATAGAAGTGCCTACACTAGGACAGGCCGAGCCAGTAGTGCAAGTCGGATATGCTTTACCATATTAGTAACAAACAAGTAGAGAGAGGGCACAAAGATCATCTTATGTATTATAAAAAGACATTTATTAAAATAAAAGTCAAATATGTGAGTATGGTAGCACATTGGGGGTTGGCCTGGTGCTCCAGTAGCAGCCCAAAATCTGTGGTCAGCAGCAGGCCTTGTAATATAGGTATTCAGCTGCTTAGTAAACCTGGAACAGAGGCACCCACTGCACATTGTAATCAAGTGGTGTCCTTTGTTGCTTCACACCCGGTTCACATTGCTACTTGCGGCCAGATCGCATATGATACGCATCGCACTGCAGTGTGGATCACATGCAAGCTCTATGCAATTTCAGCCATACAGATTGTATGGCTGAAATCGCATCGCATTTGGAACAAACTTGCACAGGACCCTTTTTTTGGTCTGCAGCAGAATCTGATGTGTTCACACCAAGAAATCCGATTCCTGTGCGAGTTTGCAGTTTGCAGTGCGATATGCAAACTGATTTTGGGGTGTCATTAGCCTTCTATTGACACTCCCCGCAGTTCGCATATAGCAGTGTGAACTGCCGCCGGGAGACATGCGATGCGGGAACCCTCAGTGGATTCGCAGGGTTCCCGCAACGCAGCAGTGTGAACCTGCCCTCAAGGGGCAGGGGTATCTGGATCACAAGACTCGCCGAAAATAAATAAAGATCTGAAGGTAAAAGTTCTTCAGCCCCTGTTCACACCAGTGCGGCTTTGAAATCACGCAACTTCATCACGATTTGAAAGCCGCACACCAGTGTGATTTGCTTTGCACTGCTGACTTTATTGTGAATTTGGTAAAAAGTAGTGCAGGAACCTTTTTCATAATCGCAGCGACATGAGTCAAATCGCATGACAAGTCGCACTGGTGTAAACGGTGACTTGAAGACTAATCAGAATGTAAGCATCATCCAACTGACTTCTGATCTTCAGCTGTATGCAGGCATGCAGAGTAGAGATGAGCCAACCATACCTGGGTTTGGTTTAAAGGCAGGTTGGGCGAACTTGACTGAGATTCAGATACCTAATCTTAACCTCATTGAAGTGGGAGCTAAAAAAAAAAAAAATAGCCATTTTTCAGGCAAGGGATTGTCAGTGAAATTGCATGGAGGCTGGCCAGGAAAGAGAGAGCACAAGTGTGTGACTCACTTTTATTGCTATATTGATCTTGTGCTTTAGCTATCCTAGCCATCATGCCTGTAAACTTCTCTAGGGAGCTGCTGGCACCATATACTGTTACACTAATATAAATGCAACCATCATGTATAGGGAATAAAATCATCAGAGATGAGAAGGGTACAGGCGCATTGTGATATATGAGCTTCGGGGAAGATGGAGGACACCAGGTACTCTGCATGGACCACTTCAGAGCTCTTTTTAGGGTTTCTGATTTTGTTGTGATATGATTTATTATTTCTCATAATCTCTGGAAGAGAGTGGCCTGAAGCTAAAGATGCAAACTTTAGTATTAAGTGAAGAGAGGAAAATTTCTTCTGCTAAGGCCGCACTTTGTACCTATACATTGTGACGTCAATTCCGCCAACTTCATGGACAGAAGTCAGAAGAGCCCGTCGCCATCTTGGATGTAGGAAATCTGTGGTAATCACTACCATTTTATGCTGGCACGTTTTTATATCGTGAATGTTAAGGCCCGTACACACAGTCTGATTATCGGTCAACAACGGTCGTCCAACAGCCCGTTGGCCAAAAATCTGATCGTGTGTACGCACGATTCTACAGCCGATTTCCAATCATTGTCCAACAGAAGTTGGAAGACGAGACTAGAAAATTTGACTCGTGTGTACAGAAGTTGGCCAACCAAAAGTTGGAAGTGCAAACACGCATGCTTGGAATCCAGGAAGCGTTTGGTCGTGTAAACTTGGGTTCGTAATTCACAAATCACATTCACCTGAACTTCCTCATTATACACTGGGAACACATCACTACGTTCGGCTTTGTTGGCCGATTACTTGATTCTTGTTAGTATGCTAGACCAAACCGCCGTCGCCCAATTTGGACAAACGTTGGACGTTCGGTTGACCAACCATCGGCTTGTGTGTACAAGACTTAAGTGTGCATTTAGGACAAGCCTCTTACCCCCATGTGAATGAGGAATAGGGCCTCTTTCTTCCACACAACCCTGGCCCAGTGGTTGTGGGTCTTTGTAGGTGGGGGTACTGGAACCCCGGAAGCCCCCTTTGACAATAATTCATGCCAATGAACAAGGGGTACCCCTAATGATTCACAAAAAATGTAACCACATTTTTTGACAAGTCTTAAAAAGAATAAAATTGCCAAAAATTCAAGGCAATACAATACCAATCTCATCATTCATGGAGAAGGCGCCCAATAGCCCACCACAACAAAAAATTCCACTGACTGCTAACACGACCCACTTCTGTTGCTCACTCCTGCTGAATGGCATCTAGCTGAAACATGTAAACAAAGGGGCAAAGCTTCCCCGGTAATGTCATGTGACCATATTTGGTCAGTGTTGTCAATGCCTTACCCGCTCCTTTATATAAAGGCCAGGGATTTCTGGCCAGTGAATTAAAGTATAACTAAAGCCAAATCTTTTTTTTGTTTGTTTAGTTTTGGATAGAGTGGAGAGGGATTAGAGCTCCTGTAAATTTTTATTGCTGTCTGTGCCCCTGTTAAGGAAATCCCCCCTCTCTATTTGTCCTGTTTACCATTATCATTGAAAGTGAAAGCAAAAAGAAAACCCTACGTTTTGGGTTGTCCCCAAAATAGTAATAGATGGGAAATCTTCCAATGGGGACACTAGTTCTGGTGAGTTGGGGGTCCCCAAAAAATTCCATTAATTTGCATAGATATCCTCTCACTTCCTGTTTGGCTACGGGACAGGAAGTGAAGAGAAATCTCCGCAATGGGACAAAGATGGCAAAAAAAAAAAATCTGACAGCGGTTATAACCCTCCCTTACTCTATCCAAAATGAAAAAAAAACGTTTTGCCCATAGCTCTACTTTAATGGGGCTGGGTGACATAATTGGTTCCTAAGGATGTTGTGTTTGCCATAGCCTGCCACTTCCTTAACTACCACTGACCGGAAGTAAATTGTCATATATAGAAGCTGTACTGTATTAATACCACTACTATATATGATGTTCAGCTCCCGTTGAGTGCCCACATTTGGGCAAATGCTCAAAAAGTCCAAGTTTGCTCTGGGCTTATCCTATGTAGCCTGGCTATGTAGGTACGATGGGACAATATTACTCAGCAACAGGGACGCACGTACAGGGGTTACCATTGCGACCCGGCCCCTGTAGGGTTGCAACATCATCCCTTTAATCCAGGACATATATTAAAGTGGTAGTAAACCCCCCACTACTGTTTTTACTAACAGGTAAGCCTATAATAAGGCTTACCTGTAGGTAAAATAAATATCTCCTAAACCTACATGGTTTAGGAGATATTCGCCCTGCATGCAGCCGCTGACATTAGCGGCGCATGCGCTCCGATGGTCCGGCCGAGGCGGCCGGCAAATCAGAGCTGGCTGCCGGAACGAAGAGCTCTCATGCGCATGCCCGGGAGTGACGTCACGCGGCTCCGGCCACTCACAGCGCCGGAGCCGCGTACCCGGAAGAAAGAAGAGGACCATCATGTCAGCGTCCTTAGTGCTGACCGACTCGGGCATCGGGGGCCTCGTTCTAAGGTAAGTATTGCATAATATGTTAGTATGCATACTAACATATGCTATTGTCTTGCGGGATTTTTTCTTTTTTTTTTATATCAGGCGGGTTTACTACCTCTTTAATTACACAGGTTCTGTGGTTGATTAAGGTGGTAATTAAACTCACTTGGCGCCTTATCTGCATTAAATTAGCCTCAGAACCTGGGTAATTCATATGTGTCCTGGATTAAAGGGATGATGTGGCAACCCTAGGCCCCTGCACGCCTGAATAGGAGGTGGCGGGTGCGGTGGCATGTAGAGGAACCCCCCCCCCAATGCAGCCGCATAACCCTCCTCTGCCTCCCGCAGACATACAGTGGCTGCAGATGTACGGTGGCGTGGGCGGTGGAGGATAAGTCCGCACGTCCCCGGATCCCAACG
>BLSH010488067.1:100600-134561 GCA_018402905.1 Glandirana rugosa | reverse complement strand
GGGGGGGGGGGGAGGACCTGGCATGGTCCGACGTACGGGAGTTGTACCCCTCATACCCACGAAACCCCGTCCCCCCCGTCTACGGCCCGGGGGTGGGATACACTACACTACGGGGCGGGGTCCTACACTGTAGTACACCCACCCCGACTACTACTGCAGTAGCACACCGGGGCGGGGGTACGGTTATATTCCGTTGGCGCGTCGTGCCTGGGCCATAAGCTCACCTTCTCTCGCTGCTCAGTTGTAGAGGTCTTCTTCCCCTTCTTCTTCTCCCTCTTCTTCTCCCTCTTCTTCGTCGCCGCCCTCTTCCATCGGCCCCTTTCTCGTCGTTTTCTCGTTTTCTCGGGTCTTCTGTCTTTTGAGGGGTCTTCTGCGGGGTTCTTCAGCTCTTTTGCTCTTTTGCTGCTCTTTCCCCGGCTACCTTCTCCCGCCGCTGCTTCTTCTCCCTCTTCTTCTCCCTCTTCTTCTTCCCCTTCTTCTGGAGATGTTGACTCGTCGCTCTCTTCCACTCGAATACCGGGTCCGTGCTGCGCGGTTGCCTTATATTGGCATGGGGGCGGGGCCACACGATGACGTCATCATCAGCCCCACCCACATGATGTCACATCCTGGGGCGGGGCATCACATCACATAGGGTGGGGGCCCGGCATCTGCCCCCCCTGCCCCAAAGCACCCATACTCCCCATGTTGAGGGCATGCAGCCTGGTACGGTCCAGGAGGGGGGGGGGGGCGCTCGCTCGTCCCCACCCCCTTTCCTGGCCTGCCAGGCTGCGTGCTCGGATAAGGGTCTGGTATGGATTTTGGGGGGACCCTACGCCGTTTTTTTCCGGCGTGGGGGCTCCTCTTAAAATCCCTGCCAGATCGAAGAGCCTGGTATGCTCTGGGGGGGACCCCACGCAAATTTTTTTGCGGGCTTTCCCCTTTAAGACACAGCACACAAGTCGCGCCGCAAGTCGGATCGCCGCGATCCGACTTCTGGTGCGGCTTCTATTCAAATCAATGGGCTCCCATAGGGAACCATTGATTTTGAATAGAACGCCTGACGAGGCTTAACGCTGTGTATACAACGTTAAGCAACGTTATTGAGCGTTTTGCCGGCCCGGCGTCAAGAAATGCCATGACGCTGCAGCTTCAGAACGCACTGGTCCCGCGTTCTAGCTACAGCTCACTAACGCCGACGCCCTCTACTGCCCACAAACGCCGGCGTTTTTAGAGGGCCATTGAATAACATGGAGAGCTGCAAAAAAACGCCTACAAACGCCGGCGGCCAAAACGCCCGTGTGTATGAGGCCTTAAAATGAACTAATTAATATGGTGCTGCGGCACCATGAGTTTTCGAAATGCATAAGTAGATGCACAGAGGTTCCATTAACTATTAATGGCACCACTGCAAATCTCCTAAAGGGCAGCGTCTTTCTATGCATGTCAGAAACCTTGCAATTTTGTTGGCATTAACGACAAGTGAATCTAGCATTATTAGATAATATAACATAATTTAGCAAGATTTCTTTTGGATATACTGTAGTGGAGTATATGACACACACCTCACCATTCCACAACTCATAGCCTGAGCTGTAAGGAAACAACTGTGGCCCCTGGAAAGCCTGTGCATGGGTGCACGTAGCATGTGTGCGCGCCTGTGTGCGCACGCGCGTGTGCGCACGCGTATGTGCCGGCATTGTCGCCAAATGGCCCATTTAAGCTGACAGCATCCTGCAACCAGTGCTGTCCATTCTACAGCATGTAGTGTACCTGTGAGCCCCAGCTCTATTCCTGTTTGCTTATTTCTGTTTCCTGAAGACCCGGCTTGACCTGACCTGCTTGATATCCCCCTGCACTGACCGCCGGCTACCCACGACCATCCTTTTGCCTGACCCCTTGTACCTCTGCTGCCCGCTTGATTACGAACTCTGCTTGGACTTGACCATTCTTCTGCCTGCTGTCTTGTACCACACCCCCAGCTAGTTGCCGACCCAGCCGGTACCACCTTCCTTCATATCTTCATGAGCTGCTCTTGAACCTCACACACCATCATCAGTGACAATCCAGCCCTCGTGCCATCCTGCACTCTTTGACCATCTGTTTGCTCTACCAGGGGTCCCTGAATCAGGTGCGCAAGAGTGGTTGTTCCCTGCACAAGTCAGGACCCCGCCACCAGGGGCGTGACAGTAACGGACAGCATGTCCGAGTCTGCGCAGGGAACACCCTCTGCCATGGATGAACTGTGTATCCACTTGGCCAGCTCACGCAGGCAATGAAAAACCTGCAGGAGGGTTATAACCGGTTGGAGGAACAAGTGCAGGAGCTCTCCATCCCTGCTACATCCGGAGCAGGATCAGCTTCCGCCCGCACCATCGTGGCCCTGCCGTCGGAGCCTAAGGTTCCCCTTCCTGACAAGTTTGTGGGGGATCGAAGCAAGTTCAGGGCTTTCCGCAACTCCTGAGAACTTTACTTCGGATTGCAGCCCCGCACCTTCTCCCTGGAAGCCACGAAGGTGGGACTCGTGATTTCTTTACTGCAGGGGAAACCCCAGTCCTGGGCTCATCAGCTCTGGGAACAGAGAGCGCCAGAAGTTGCCACCCTGAACCTGTTCTTTGATGCCATGGCCCGCTTATACCAGGATCCTCATCTTGCCGCCACAGCGGAAGCCGCTCTGCATGCCCTGCAGCAAGGCCATCGCACAGCAGAGGATTATGTGGCCGAATTCAGACATTGGAGTGCAGATATGGCATGAAATGATGCAGCGCTCTGCTATCAGTTCCGTCTGGGGCTGTCTGAGCTCTCCCGCATCGGTGTACCTCCAACGCTGGACGCCCTTATTAATCATGCAATCCAGATTGACCTGCGGCTCAGGGAATGCCTAGCAGAAAGGACTTCCGTAACACCTGGGACCCCACTCCTTACATGGATGATGTCCCGCGTGCCCAGCTACCCTGCTCCGGTTCCGCAACATCTGCCTCTGCACCTTTTGACCAACCAGAGCCGATTCAAATTGGCCTCCTCCGCCCGTCGCTCACACCGGAAGAAGGACAGCGATGTCGTGCCAACAACTTGTGCCTGTACTGCGGAGAGCACATGGTGAGAACGTGCCCCGCCAAATCTGGAAAGTGGCACATCAAGAACAGCAAGAAAGAGACTCCTGTAACTAGTAATGTGTCTCCCTTGACCCTTTTAATCTCGTTACAGCTTCCCGAAGGGAATATCCAAGTACCGGCCATTATTGATTTCGGGGCATGTAGTTGTTTTGTAGACCAAACTTTCACTGCACTACACCAGATGCCCCTGCATCCCAAGGTGCACAAGATGACCATCCACCTAGCCGATGGAATGGCTATCAAATCTGGCACGGTTACACATGAAACCCTTCCCATACCTGTCACAGCGGCTGGTGGTCACCAAGAACTGCTGATTCTTGATGCCATTGCATCTCCGATTTTTCCCATCATATTGGGTCTGCCCTGGCTCAGGGCGCATAGCCCTCACATTAACTGGTCATCCAGGCACATTCAGTTCCCGTCTGCATATTGCACCCAACATTGCCTCCTCCCGTCCCGGGATGTTGGCCCACCCTACTAAGTTTGGATTCTGAACCTGACCCGGAAACCGCCAAGCCCTACATCCGGCCTATCATAATTATTTGGATGTGTTTAGCAAAAAGAGGGCTGACAAATTAGCACCACATCGGTCTTACGACTGCCCTATCGAACTTTTACCCGGAACTGAGGTCCCCTTCGGCCGTATTTATCCCTTGTCTGAACTTGAGCTCTCAGCCCTCAAGGCCTATCTGGACGAGAACCTGGAGAAGGGATTTATCCCACCCTTTACATCCCCTGCCGGGGCCGGGATATTCTTCCTCGAGAAGAAAGATCATACATTACGTCCCTGCATAGACTACAGAGACCTAAATAAGATCATGGTCAAGAACCGTTACCCGTTAACTCTAGTCCCAGAGCTCTTCCAAAGACTAGGGTCAGCCACTGTGTTCACCAAGTTGGATCTCCGAGGGGCTTACAACCTAATCCATATCCGAGAGGATGACGAGTGGAAAACGGATTTCCTGACCCGTTTTGAACACTATGAATACCTCGTCATGCCTTTCGGACTCTGCAACACCCCAGCAAATGTCAACCCTCTCTTGCTCCTCAGGATTATCCGATCAAGGGCTGACACTGAAAGATGGATTGCGGTGGCACGGTGATCAAGTCTTCGAGCCAAAAGAACAGCGCCCTGCCATTCTAAAACTTTGTCACAATCACAAGTTAGCCGGACACTTTGGCACACGGAAAACCACTGAACTTGTACTTTGTTCCTTTTTGTGGCCACTAGTCAGAGGCTTTCTGTCTCCACGGAGCTGCCGCTGCTGCAAGGATTTCTTTACTATCTCGTGCAGGATCCTCCAGACAGCCCATCCAGGCACTGACTATCTCCCTGCATACACCCTGTGAGTTGAACCTGTCACTATGTTCTATATGTACACCTAATAAACCGTTCTACACTATTGGCTGCTTGGCACCTTTTCTCCTTCTCCTCTTCCTTAGGTATTAGGTAGGTCCACATTCACTAATAATCTCCATAAAGACATGGATGAGCGAGTCTAGGGTGGAGGAACTTGACTAACCTCAACCCGATAGAATACCTTTGGGATGAACTAGAGTGGAGACTGCGATTCAGGCCTTCTCGTCCAACATCAGTGCCTGACCTCACAATTGTGCTTCAGGAAGAATGGTCAAACATTCCCATAGACACACTCCTAAACCTTCTGGACAGCCTTCCAAGAAGGGTTGAAGCTGTTATAGCTGCAAAGGGTGGGCCAACTCAATATTGAACCCTACGAACTAAGACTGGGATGCCAATAAAGTTCATGTGCGTGTAAAAGAAGGCGTTTCAGACTCCCAATACTTTTGACAATATAGTGTATCTTTTAATTTCCCGTTGCATCTCTGGGACAGGAAGTAAAAAGGACATTTCCCCCAAAACACAGTGTCTATACCAGGGTTTCTCAACCAGGGTTCTGTAGAACCCTAGGGTTCCTCCAGAGGTTGCAAGGGGTTCCTTGAGCAATTTCTACCTCTTAGATAAATTCCCAATGATACCATTGATCTGTAAGGGGGTAGTTCTTCCCAATGACCACAAGTGTAAGGAGCATTCTTCCCATTGACCATCACACTAATGTATCATGAGTTGTAGATTTTACATTTTTAGCAGGGGTTCACCGAGACCGGAGAATTATTTCAAGGGTTCCTCGGTGTTGAAAAGGTTGAGAAAGGCTGGTCTATACTGTTTCCAAAACAGGCCAACAAGTTTTGCCTTTACATACACTGTAACTCTCCCATCCCATCCAGAGAAGAAAAAAAGAATACTGTACTTTGCAAAAAAAACAGCATACAATATGAACATTTCTTTTTTCTTCAGGACATTTGTTCCACATATGTTTTGTGATCTGTAACGGCTGCACACACACACTGCGTCTTTTGTTCCTGGAATTATTTGCGATTACTTGGACAATTGTGCTATTCAAGCAGAGGATGTTAAACAGCCCGGGATGCTCGCTAAACGCCACAAACACAGGCAAATTGCTCGGCTAATCCAAACAGTTATTTAGCGCTACAGATCATTGGTTAGTTAAACACACAATCAATTCACCCCGAGGTTGCATGAGTCACTTTAATCACCGCTGGAAATGGGAACGGTTTTGAACGATGTGCGCAATTTAGCATTAATATTTTACAGACTGTGCTGCTCATTAGAGTTGCCTCTGCCAGTAAGCTGGTGAGCTTTGCTCATTTATGCCGCACACTGGTGCCTTAGCCCTTACACTACCATTTTTTAAAGCCTTAAAATACATTTTAGCCCTGAAGATCCCATAAAATCCCCAAAACATTTTATACTTTCTGAAAGTGGGGGACCCAGCAGATGAAGATGATGACAGCTGCAGTCTTTATCACACCTTTTTTAGTATAACAATAACCTCAAATGAATTTCAGTTCACACACTCTAGCAGGGTTGCCAACCGCCAGTAAATTTACTGACAGTTTGTAAAAATCAGTGATTTTTACAACTGTCTATAAATATCAGGGTCTGATAATTTGTCATGCTGTGCTGACTTTTTTAGTGTAAACCGGGCAAACTACTTGATATGGATATTGTCAGTGTTTCCATGTTGTGTTTGAATATCAATTATCTTAGTTTTTAATAGAAGTTCTATTATTTTTCAGGTTGCCAGTAAAAAATGTGCTCCGCCAGTAAATTTTCCATGTTTCTGCACAAGTTCCTGCACTCTAGGCACATGCTATGAGCTTAAAATATAAAAGATGGGGCTGGGTCGAGTAAATTGATACCAAATATGTCAAGCTTCAAAATTGCCCCGCCCAAGCAAAAAACTGCAGTACCCAAAATTGTTCATAGGCATTGCTTTAAAACCCTTTACAGGTCATTTATTTGGAGTAAAAGCAGTCATAAACCACCATTTTTTTATTTTTTTAACCTGCAAGGCAAAATTATGCATCACATACTAGCACATTATGTGAAACTTACCTTAAAACCTTAGATTGCAAGCTCCTTGAGGGTAGAGACTGATGTGAATGTACAATGTATATGTAAAGCACTGCGTGAATTGACAGCACTATATAAGTACCTGAAATAAATAATAAAATAAATAAAAATAAAAAAAGAAGCCCTCCAGAGGCACGCTATGGCCACTTACAGGGCTTCCATCTTCGCCCGGTCTTCCTTCCAGGTTGACGGGTTCCGGTCCTTTGATTGGAGGAGCTGCAATCACGTCACTCCCACGCATGTGTGCGGGAGCTACTATTTACGGAACAGCACGGGTATGCCGTTCCTTCAGAGCACATGCATCGGTGACGTCACCGGCGGCTTTGCAAGTAAATATCTCCTAAACTGCGCACGTTTAGGAAATATTTACTGTACCTATAGGTAAGCCTTATTATAGGCTTACCTATAGGTAAAAATCATACAAGGGAGTTTACTCCCACTTTAACAGTGAATGATGGCCCTAGAATGATTGCCCTCACTCTGGCATGTGTGGCAATATCTAATATGGGTTTAGCAATTGTTGTTTTCTTAAACTTGTGTGTTTGAGGGGGTGGGGGGCTTACATTTTTTTTTTGGGTGGTGTTTTTAATTTATTTTAATAAACTTTCATTGTTAAAATATTGTTTTCTTTTTTTTTAGCTTAACTTTATTATTTTTACAAGGGAGCTGATAAGCCTCTTATGTGATCGCATGGCCCAAATGACAGGTTGTCTTTAGGTAGACATCTAGGGTCGGGACTGGGGTGGAGAGGTCTGGGTGCAGTGTTTTTATGTATTGGGGAAGGGAGGACACCACAGGGCAGCCCGTAGGGTACATTCATCTGAGCTGGGAGCCCACCCTCACCCCCTCCATCCTTTAATGACCCACCTTGCTGCCTGAGGGCAGCCCTACCCAACATAAGGAGCAGTGATAAGGTCCATTGTCTGCAGCAATGGCGTACTTAGAGGGGTGCAGTCAACCTGACAATTTTTTTTATTGTTGCACCTTACCACTGTAGGGTAGAAGTGGTGCTGTAATACTAGTATCATAGATAACAGCCACAGAAAACACTCTGTGGGGAAGGGGGTGCACTTTGGTATGTTTCCCCTGGGCACTGGATGACTTTGTACTGCCACTGCCTAGTAGTACTCCTGCACTCTGTTGAAGCCAGTCAAGACTAGACTTTGTTTGACAATCTCCATCCGCACTGCTTGAGGATGAAGCTAAAACAGGTCTAAACCTAAAAGTGCTTAGAACTGAACATTTCTTGGGTCACTTTTCACAAGGAAGATCAGTAAATGAATGCCACGCTCAATCCTGTGACACCAATCATGAAGGTCCCGGGTACTCAGAAGGGACAGGTAATCCTAGGACACATGGTCTGGGCAGCCATTAGGCATTTTGAGGCACTTTACACAGCTTTAGGCCTGGGCCACCCCCGGGCCTGACCACCAACATTCCCCAGGGCTCACCCACTGGCTGTCCCACCGAATCCGCCCACTAGCCATCCCACCAGGTCCTTCAGTGCACCCACATGTATTTTAACACTCTTAAAATGTATTATATCCTCCATGCCATGTCCTCATCCTCGTCTAGATCCATCTCCTTTTTCTCCAGTACCATCTACCCCATCCCATGTCCCCCTCTTCCAGTCTCATCTTTCCCATCTCATGTAATTTTCCTCCTCCAGTCCCAACTCCTCCTCCTACAATCCCATTTACTCCCATCCTATGTCCTCCTCCTCCAGTCCCATCTCCTCCATTCTGGATCGATTTATAATACAAAGTGGACACAGATCTTGGAACCCAGAGCCAACTTGACATACCTATTTTAACAAGGTCAACACTGTCCAATGAGTGCAAGTTCTGGTGCATGTGTGGCCCCCTTAAACCTAGAAACAGGCAGCGATGTACCAGTAGGTCACTTTGACTGTACGGGCCACCCGTCCACAGTACATCGCGGGGGGCAGGCCCCAAGTGGGTATTTAAACCACAGCGGCTGTATTTTACCTTCTCCTTTGTTCATTGTGTATACAGGATTATTTATTTTGAATACACCGTTTATCATGTTCATCAATTAACTGCTGGCGCAGGAAAATATATAAACTCCAGCTATCAGGGCAATTAAACAAGCAGTCACAGAAAACCATTTTTTTTCCTTTTGGGATAAAGGTTTTACATGAATAAATAAAAGCTGATCATTGCAAGGATCCCTGCCATTGTTAAATGGTTTGTCTCTAACTGCTTTATTTGCAAGATAACTTGAAAAACAACAGACTTACTGGCCAAATTGCCAGATGAAAATAAAGGAAAGAAAGACTAAAAAAAGAAAACTAGTGCAGACATCATAGCTAAGAATTGGTAAGCTGAAATATAATAAATGTTTACTTTTGGGTTTGGTACTGCTTTCAGAAGTGATTGGGTGACTTGACTACTAGAAAGCTGGGAGCCTGGAGTAAAAATGTAAATAATCCCCTAGCTGCTGTAAATACATGCCGGTGCTGCTGCTGATGTAGTAATTACGCAAAAAAAGGGTTAAAGGAGAAAGTATGGCCTATTTCAGCAAGCACTTATTGTATCTTACCTTAAAGTGCATACAGTATTAGCATATTATGACATGGGAGACCTAGCTGTCAAAGGATGCCCTCCAGTACTGTGAGTCACTGCGCGGACACTTCCAACTTCACCCAATCTCATAGCTCCTAACTCTCCCTGATTTTGAGGGACTGTGCCTCATTCAGAACAATGTCCCTCTTTCCTCCTCATTTTGGTCTGATCTATAAGGTTGTATATAAAATGAACTTTTTATCTTTCAAAAAGTGTTTACCAGTGCTAAACCTTTCATCCAATTTCTAAATTGCTGCATTTGTAAATTCCAAAAGCCAAAAGGAATAGTAGTGGTAAAAAAAAAAACAAGTTGTAGGGGGCGTGGCTTGCACATGGCGGAGTAGAGACGCAAAGTGCCTGAGCTCCTGCATCCTTGCTGGTAAATCATCATTTTTCTGGCAGTAAATCCCCCGGTATGAGGCCTCTCCCCAGTCCAAGATCAAACAATTCTTCACGGGTCTGCGTTCATACAGCTCCCGGGCCCGAGCACCAGAGACACGTGGTGGACAATCCGAGGCCTCCCATATGTCGGCATCTCCGGCCTCATCAGCCACAGACACGTTTGCTGACCTGCCGGGGTGCATTCCGTTCTCACCCGGGGATCTCCTCATCTACACAGATGGAGTCATTAACAAACACCGGAGACACAGACATACGTGCTCTCATTCAAGCGCTACCAACCAAGACAGATATCAAGGCACTCTTTCACAGGCTGGAAGAGTCGCACTGCTGAGACCTGCAGGTGGTCCGTGCTGAGATGCACCAGGTGGCAGAGCGGGTCTCCACGTAGGAGACCACCGCCACTGCATTGGAGGCCCGCATCTCCTGACTGGAAGTGGCTCAGACCTCACAGACATCCTCTGTGTCAACCCTCCAGCTCCACCTAGAAGACCTGGAGGACCGGAGCCACCGGAACAACTTGCGGCTCCGGGGCCTGAGCATTTACAGGACACAGTCCTGGCGATCCTCAACCACGTTCTGGATTCATTCCCCCCACTGAACTTAGAAATGGACCGGGAGCACAGGGCCCTGTGCCCCCGTTCAACTGATCCCAACAGGCCATGGGATGTAATCTGCCGCCTCCATTGGTATCCGCATAAAGATGTGAACCTCAGAAACGCATGGGAGAACGGCGAGGTGGACTTTGGTGGGGCATCGGTGCTGATCTTCCCGGACCCCTCAAGGGCAACCCTCCAGCGTCGGGTGCTACTCTGTCCACTACTGAATTACCTGTGACAGCATGGCTTAACCTATAGATGGGGGTTCCCCCTGTCACTGATGGTCAGACAGAGCTCTTCTTCATTCACACTCCATTCACACCTGTCAAAGACCCTGAAACCTCCCGTGTTCTTCAGACCCTGAGCCTTAATCCTAGATGACCACGGACTTAGATCCTGCTGCCGAGGTATAGTAACAGGGCTTTAACTCCCTTCCATCCATACACTAAACTGTTAAGTTTTTGCCACATTTAACAACCAAAGGGCTTAGCTCCTTAATTCTTCATGAGTTCAATCACACCCTACAAGCCACAGTGACTATCATCTTGGCAGTCATCAAGTCTACCATTCTCTGACCCCTGATGCAATCTGCTCCTGAGTCGGAGGGCTTGATTCCTCAATTTTTCCAGCCTCATTACTTGCGCTGTACTTCTGTGCCTCCGTTTGCTGGGCCAGATTGCACCCCACTTTGTCTCTGACCCTGCTCCTGGCGAAGCCTTACAGAAGAGCAAAAGGGTGCATACCGAACTGCCACATACTAGAGCTTTAATTGGATATTACTAGCCTCCCTGTTCTATGACTAACCCCGATTTCATGTTTATTATGTTGCACGTTCCTTTACTTTTAATGGACTTTATAGTGATAGGTGTATTTTGAGGGGTCTGGTCTGCTGGTCTGGCTTTGCCCTTGGCCTTCCCACAGTGGGACATGGCTGCCGGCATGCGCGGCTGAGTGTGGCCGTGGTCGTTCGGCGGTGCCCCGCGGTGGGGAGGCTGGTGGGCTAGGCTGGAGCTGTTGTTCCACCTGACATATTGTTGAGGATTGGCAGTTCAAACAAACAGTTATGCCATTTACAGTTCTATTACCTATTGTGTATTGATATGGCAAAGTAACATATCTTACGTAGTACACTGTCCAGAGTTCACCGCCTCCTGTTTACGATATTTACGATTTTTACATTACATCTCTTGCCCTTTTTGCTGCCTTGAAATAATAATCTACTTTATAACTACTGGCAGGTTCAGGATGCTGCCTACCCGCTGTTTCCTTCCACTTCCCCACATTAGGCCTGGACTCACTGACGGGCATCTCGGTGAGTGCTTCTACAAATATTTAGCCATATACTGAGCTAGAGGGCCCTTTGCCCCTAGCCACTTTGTACTCCTTTGCTACTGTGTTCCTTTCTCTATTCCCCCTTTCCCCTTTTCTACCTTCTCTTACCCCACTTAATCTCTTCTCATATTATTTACTAACGCCACCTTAGTTTGTCCCTCACCCTCCCCCCCCCCTTTTTTTGTGTTTGTTGTGTGCGCATGTGTATTTGTCTTACAGGCTAACAGGATTGACTCAGTCACCATCACATCGCTGCAACGTCAAGGGGCTAAAGGTTCCTGAGAAAAGGGAGATGCTGCTACAAGAATTGAAACGTTCTCGCTCTGATGTGGCATTTGTCCAGGAGACCCACTTCAAGACAAGTAAACTTCCCTTCCTCAAGAACAGGTACTATCCCTTCGTGTACCGTTCTTCAAACACAGGGCCGGCCCTACCATGGGTCCCAGTGGGTCCATTGGACCTAAGCAGCACTTTGAGAGGGGCAGCACATTGAACCCCGACCACCTCTCCTTCTCTTCTATTTACCCAGAAAATTGATGAGCACAATTTATTTTCCAGCAGTTTTCTGTGTCATGATGACAACTGCCCCCGTGCTGCTCCGCCTGCCCCTATACTACCCTAGCCTGTCCATCTACTTCCCTTCCTGTCTATATACTGCCCTAACCTGTCCTTATACTGCCCTAGGCTGTCTATATACTAGCCTAGCCTGCCCATATACTGCCCTAGCCCGCCCTTTGGAATTGAACATAATGGTATGTCATTTAATTTTGCATATAGACAAGGTGCTGTTGCGTGTAAATCTGACTTCCTGATACATTTAATTTTAGTTTTAATTATCATGATATAAAATAATGGATGTGGGGACCTTTTGGTGGGCGTGTTTTTTTTTGGGGGGGGGGGTGGAGGGGCAGAATTTCATTCTTAGATCCAGGCAGCACAATGTCTTGGGCCAGCCCTGTTCAAACAGTTTGGCTAAATCCAAGGGAGTCTCCATATTGATCTCTTAATCGGGTTCCCTGGACCTTCCTGACTGCACATGCAGATGGGGGAGGGCAGGTTCTTGTTCTTAAAGGGTTACATTGGCAACGTTAAGGTGATAATGGCCACGCTATACTCTCCAAATTTACATTAAGATACCTTTTTCAGCACTGCCCTATCTTCCCTCACAGAGTTTGGAGTATGGAGGGCAAATTGATTTTAGGCAGGGACCTCAATATTTCTCTGGACCCGAAGATTGACACATCTACGGGCACTTCCACCGTCCTCCCCAGCGTCCACAGACGTATACTCCAGACTCTCCAACGACATCAGCTTATTGATACATGGTGCCTGTTTCACCACGGAGAATGGGACTACTCATTTTTCTCAAATCCACATCACTTATATTCCTGGATTGACCTTTTCTGACACCTCACCAACACTTCTCGGACGTTATAGGCGTGACAATAGGCAATACTACCAGGTCGGACCATTCTCCTATCACAATGCAGTATAGACTTACGGACCCCTCCCCCACCCGGGAGTGGCACTGACGCTTGAATCAAAGCCTAATACAAGATCTTGAGGTCTTGGCAGACGTGACCACAGAGCTTACTACATATTTTCAATTCAATGACATTCCTGAGAGTGACCCCGGGATGGTTTGGGAGGCACACAAAGCAGTCATTCAGGGGGTACTGATCAAACATGGTGTCCGCATCAAATGTGCACGAGAGGCCAAACTTTTAACCCTGCTCTCAGACATACAAATGTTAGAACTTCAACATAAACAATCCCTGGACGCCTCGCTGGAGCATGACCTCCTACACTTACGTTGTCAAGTATTGGAACTACTACGGTACCGATACAAACTTGTTGGAGATTCCACTATGAATCTGGTGACAAATGTGGCAAACTACTTGCAAGGGCTCTACGCGATCAGAGAACAGCTTCCTATATATCCCTCAAGTGGGACCCACGGGACAGAAAGCCACACTCACTAAACATATAGCTCAGTCCTTCGGGACTAATTACTCCTCCTTGTACAATCTCCCAGACAAGTTCTCATCGTAGGCATTACTGAATGACTATCTCACTTCCGCCCACCTCCCTAGACTGTCGTCCCTGCAGCGCCGCGAACTAGAGGCCCCCATAACTGCGAGGAACTGCAGATGACAGTGGGTTCGGTTAAACCCGGCAAATCACCAGGACCAGATGACTTTACCATCCAATATTATAAGTCCCTATTACCCCTCCTAGGCCAGCACATGGTCAAGACATTCAATGCACTAAGACACTCTTCCTCTTTTCCGCTAGCATCCTTATTGGCCCACATTTCTGTTATACACAAGGAGGGTAACGACCCCTCCTTGTGTAGTAGCTACAGACCAATTTCACTACTTATTGTGGACCTGAAACTTCTCACTAAAATACTAGCAACACCACTTCAACTATACCTTCCCCTACTGGTCCATTTGGACTAAGTGGATTTTATTCCCTCCCACGAGGCACGGGACAACACCACAAAAATTCTAAATTTGGTTCACACGGCCAACCATACCAAGATCCCCTGTGTCTTCCTGAACACCGATGCTGAGAAGGCATTTGATAGGATAAATTGGAACTTTATGTTTGAGACCCTTCTGAGCTTTGGGGTCGGGGACAGGATGATACAGTGGATTGCACCGACGACCTCGGTCAAGGTTAATGGGGTGTTTTCTGATCCATTCACATTATCGAACAGGACTCAGCAGGGCTGCCCTCTCTCAGCGAACAGGACTCAGCAGGCCTATGGATAATTAACAAACAAGGAAAAAATAGTAATTTCCAGCGCTACAGGACCTTCATGATGGCAGGCAACCGGAATACCAAAAGATAATAGACCAGATGGATGCTGCCCTCCTCGCACGGGAGGAGCTTGCATTCATGGTTTGGCCGCTGCAACATTTTAAAGATTAGTGTATTGCCCAAATTTCTGTATTTGTTGCAGGCCCTCCCTATTCATATCCCCGAACCCTACTTCAGACAGGTAAACACCCTCTTCACCAAATTTATTTGGGCCAATACAAGACCCAGGCTCAGAGGTCGTCTTTTGGCTCTCCCCAAAATGCATGGGGGTATTGCGGCCCCGAATATACAGAAATACCATCAGGCTGCACACACAGGTGATAGACTGGTGCAGACATAGTGACCAGAAATTATGGACCAAATTGGAACAGTTTAGTAACATCCCCCTCCGTAGGGCTCCCTGGTGCTACCAGACATTACCCTCACTGCTCAAAACACATCCTACCACTGGCCCAACTCTCAGGGTATGTAATCACCTGAGTAAAAACCAGACTTTTTCTTCTTTCAGGTCCCACTGTATTCAGTTTTGGGAAACCATAACTTTCCCCCTGGGCTGAGTGTAGGACCATACCAGCATTTGCTGGACACAGGTTGTGTCCAGGAATCACATTTCCTTCACTCAGACTGGTGGCCTTCCATCCAAATTCTAATGCAACCAAATGGACAATACATCCTGGACTTTTGGAGGGCACTACAACTCCATCACTTTCTCTGTACACTGCGTCCCCCAGTGGCTTACGGAAGGACTCCAACCCTGTTTGAATCCTATTGCATGGATGAAGAAAAACTGCCCAGCACTCTGTCCACAATGTACTCTATATTGATTTCCCCGCCTGAAGATTTTAGACCACCAGGTCTCCTTAAATGGTAAGTGGACCTGGGATGGACCTTTGCACCAGATCAGGATAGACAAATCATTAAGTTTGCCCTTAAATCCTCCGTGTGCACACATATTCAGGAGTGTAACAATAAAATCCTAAGCAGATGGTACCAGACTCCATTGGTATTAAACCGCTTCTTCCCAGAGGCCACTGACCTCTGCTGGAGATGCCGGGGAGAAAGGGGAACACTTATACATATATTTTGGACTTGCCCGGGTCTAGAGACCTTCTGGAAGGAAGTGCGTAGCCTCGCACGACAATTCAGACTATCTGGTTCCAGAGGACCCCGCCTTCTTTCTACTTCACTGCTCTAACATACCTTCTTTAACGTATAAAACAACAGTACTACACCATTTACTTGACGCTGCCAAACATTGCATTGCTTTGCGATGGAAGGAAACTGACCCCCTGTCTGTCCAGATGTGGCTCAGAAGGATCGAAGACATCAAGAAGATGGAGGACCTGGTACATTCCGCACAAACCAAACATGAACGCTATAAGAAAATGTGTCTCCCTTGGAACATGTTTACTTGCTCGGATGAGGGAAGATCCCTTCTAGATGACTCCCCACGACTGTCTTAAATGTCATCCCTAGCCAGCGAGTGTATGCTGTGTGTGTAAGTGTCCCCTACCGCCCCCCCCCCTTTTTTTTTCTCCCCCTCCTCTCCTTCTCCTCCCCATACCCAACTGTATCCTCCCCCTCTTTCTTATAGATTACTACTCTCTATTATTATTATACAGGATTTATATAGCGCCCACAGTTTGCGCAGCGCTTTACAATATTAGGGCAGACAGTACAATTACAATACAATTCAATACAGGAGGAATCAGAGGGCCCTGCTCGTTAGAGCTTACAATCTAAGAGGGAGGGTTGAATGATACGAAAGGGCAGTAAACTGCGGGGGATGAGCTGATTGAGAAAATAAGGAGTGTAGTTGTTAGGTGGTGGTGGCAGGATAGGCTTCCCTGAAGAGAAAAGTTTTCAGCTTGAAGGTGGATAGATTTGGGGACATTCTGACCGATTGGGGTAGGGAGTTCCAGAGGATGGGAGAGGCCCGGGAGAAGTCTTGGAGGCGAGTATGAGAGAAGGTGATGAGGGAGCTGGAGAGCAGGAGGTCTTGGGAGGAGCGAAGGGGACGGTTAGGTTGGTATTTTGAGACTAGGTTGGTGATGTAGCTGGGAGCAGAGTTGTGGATGGCTTTGTAGCTGATTGTTAGTATTTTGAATCTAATTCGTTATCTGTTATGTCAAACCTTGGGTAACAAACCTTAAATACATTCAGTGGTCCCCGCTCTAGCTGATATCGGTGTGCTCTACATGGTGTTCAGCCTGTGGGTGGAGAACCGGTGTCTCCCATGTACCGATCTTCACTGACTACATTTATACTGTTCAGATTTTGCTATGATTTGTTGGCTACCTATTTTTATTATAAATAAAGAATTTGGAAAAAAAAAAAAAAGAACTTGTGGGTTTCACTAATAGTTTTTTTGTACAATTCTCCTTTAAGGGCATACTTTTGCTAATAGGTGTCCCTCATTCCCATCTCAGAAGGTTGGGAGGTATGCAATCTTCCTTCTGGGTTCGCTCTGTTCGGCTGCTTGAATGGCTGGGCCATGATGACATCACTATTGTGCATGCACATGGGAGTCGCATCAGCACAGCACAGAAGGGGTGCTGCAATGTGCTCTCTGCTCTGAGCTGTGCATGCGCAGCTCAGTGTTCATTACTGCTGACAGGCAGGACGAAGCATTGATGGTAGAAGAGACTGAAAGGGTTCTTCTGCCATAAAACCCTGCCCTGTTTGTTTTTTTTAACAGTTAAATATCACGTTAAAGAAAAGGAAAGTAGGGTACTGGAATTGCTTATCATCTTCTAGTTCCCTGGTTGTTATGCTGACCCTATGGCTTCCAAATATTCCTTGAACCACCACAAGTATGCATATCAATGTCCTGAGTAGTCACATATCTACATACCTGTTCTGGGTTTGTGGCTCAAATTATTGAAGCCGGGGGCTCAACATGACAGAGAAGCATTTAAAGGAAGACATTAAAAGCCCGTTCACAATTTGTCATTTTTGTGCATTGGGGTCCTGTGCGTTGTGCCATGCTTCAATGCGTAGCGTTAAGACAACCTGTTCATGGTGAATGGGTTGCCAATGCACAAGGACAGACTAAAAAAGGGCACAGGCAATCGACATAATCTCAAAAGTGTGTACTGGCCTTTTGTTGCTTTTCCCTGCTTAGATGAAGCACAGAGTTCATGTAGATTGCTATGGTTTAGGTTTCCTGAATGACTGCACTGACCTCTAGTGGTGATTTATGTATAGAACAGGGAATCTTTTTATTTCCTATCACTTTCAGTCTCAGTGCTAATTGTCACCAGGACAAATAGAGAGGGTAAAGCTTCCTATTGGGGACACAAGCAGTAATTAATGCTTGGCAGATGATCTAACCCTTCCACACTCCATTCAAAGCTAAACAAAAGAAGAAACTTTATTTAAACAGTAGTAAAGTCTGTGTATTTTTTTTTTATCATACCCTTTGCAGCTTAATGCCAAAATGTGTAGTTTAATACCACTTTGCCAAATACCACAATCATTTAAAATGTATTTCCACTTGTGCAGGCCATTAGGGAAAGGATCTTTTTTGTGTTACATATCTTGATTCACATAGCATGACTTTAACCCCTTCATATCCGGGCCATTTCTGGCACTCCTCTCCTACATGTACAAATCATCATTTTTTTTGCTAGAAAATTACTCAGAACCCCCAAACATTATATATGGTTTTTTAGCAAAGATTCTAGGGAATAAAATGGCGGTTATTGCAACTTTTTATGTCATGCGGTATTTGTGCAGCGATTTTTCGAACGCGTTTTTTTTTAAAAAAAACAGTTTCGTGAACTAAAAAAAAAAAAAACAGTAAAGTTAGCCCAATTTTCTTTTCATAATGTGAAAGATGATGTTACGCCGAGTAAATAGATACCCAACATGTCACATTTTAAAATTGCGCAAACTTGTGGAATGGCGCCGAACTTTGGTTATTAAAAATCTCCATAGGCGCTGCTTTAAAATTTTTTACAGGTTAGGTGTTTTGAGTTACAGAGGAGGTCTTGGGCTAGAATTATTGCTCTCACTCTAACGCACGCGGCAATACCTCACATGTGTGGTTTGGACACCGTTTACATATGCGGGCGCGACTTACGTATGCGTTCGCTTCTGTGCGCGAGCTCGCAGGGACGGGGCGCTTTAAAAAAATGTTTTTATTATTTATTTCTTATTTTACTTTTATTTTTTTTTATTTTTACACTTTCACTTTAATTTTTTTTTGATCACTTTTATTCCTATTACAAGGAATGTAAACATCCCTTGTAATAGGAAAAGTGAGTGACAGGTCCTCTTTATGGACAGATGCAGGGTCTATAAGACCCTACATCTATCCTACAGGCTGGAAAGGCTGAGATCAGAAAAAAAAAACAGACGATCTCAGCCTTTCCTTCCCCTTTAACGGCTGTTGTTTACTTCGGAGACCCGGAAGTGACGTCACGACATGCGCCCGGGCCTCCGAGAGCCATAGAGATCACCGAGGGACATCTGTCCCTCGGAAATCTCTGGCTTCAAGGTCCGGCGGCAGGCGATTCCTTCTACCGGTCACCGATCGCTCAGGTGAGCCGGGAGAAGCACCAGAGAGCGGCGGGGGCGTCCCTTCCCGCCGCCTGTAAGAACGATCAAGCGGCTGACCTGCCGCTATGATCGTTCTTACGGTGATGGGAATCGCCTGAGGAAAAAAACGATACCTCAATGATGCCTGCAGGTGCCGGCATCATTGAGATATCACCACTGAAATCCCTGGACGTCCATGGACGTCCTAGGATCTGAAGTGGTTAAAAAAAAAAAAAGGTTCTTACCATTTTAACTGCTCTTTTTTGAAAACTCTAGCAAAGAAAAAAGGGATTTTATTATAACTTACCGTAAAATCCTTTTCTCTGAGTTCCCTGACAGACACAGCCTTCTTATGGCACATGGGGTTATGCTCATCCTACTAGGAGTAGACTAGGCAAAAACAAACAAAAGCGTAGGTTGGCCCCTCCCAGGTGGCCGTCCTCACCTTAACATATAATCCCCCTGCTCTGCATAGCACACCAGTTCTTAACAAGCCATACAAACTCAACGCAGAGGGGTGGGTGCTGCATCTGTCAGTGAACTCAGAGAAAAGGATTTTACGGTAAGTTATAATAAAATAACTTTTACTCTTCCGTTCACTGACAGACACAGCCTTCTTATGACACGTGGGGACGTCCCAAAGCTGTGCCAATCAAGAGGGGTGGGCAAACTATAACAACTGTACCCAACAGAAAAAAACGCCCTCTCAGGCGGCGCTAATCGCGCCTATACTGCCGCTTGTAATACTTTGCGGCCAAAAGCAGCATCCGAAGATGCTGAAACCTCAATTTTGTAAAACTTAGTAAACGTGTGCACTGAGGCCCAAGTAGCCGCTTTGCACACCTGAGACACCGAGGCCTGGTGTCTAAACACCCAGGAAGTGCTAACTGCCCTTGTGGAATGAGCCGTGACTGGAAACAGGGGAACCTTGCCCCGAATCTCATATGCATGAGTCACGGTCTTCCTTATCCAACGAGAAATGGTAGCTGCTGAGGCCGCCAACAAATACACCCGCGAAGCCCTCACCACATCCAAAGAATGCCGTTCAACTTCTTTGGGATGCGACGGGTGCGGGCACAATGAGGGAAGAACAATATCCTCATTTAAATGAAAAGAAGAAACCACCTTCGGAAGAAACTAAGGGGAAGGTCGCAAAACCGCCTTGTCCTTATGAAGGACCAAGTAAGGTGACTTGCAGGATAATGCTGCCAACTCAGACACCAGCCTAGTGGACATGACAGCCACCAGAAAAGCCACTTTCTGCGACAACAGTCGCAAGGGAATATCCCTGATCTTTTCATATGGTGGTTTCTGCAGCACAGAAAGCACCAGATTCAAATCCCATGGTGCCAGAGGCGACCGTATCCAAGGAGCCACATGGCGTACCCCCTGTACAAATGTACGGATCAATGAATGAGACGCCAAGGGCTGTTGAAAAAGAACCGCCAGGGCCGAAATCTGACCCTTAAGTGTACTTAACGCCAGGTTCTTGTCCAGACCTTGCTGCAAAAAAGCCAGTACTCTGGACACCATATAAGAGCGGGGGTTCCAACCCCCTGCCTCGCACCAGGCAATATAAGCCTTCCAGGTCCTATGATAAATCTTACGTGAGGTACCTTTACGTGCTTCAATCATAGTAGGGATCACGGAGTCTGAGACACCCCTATCCCTCAACACCTGGGACTCAATAGCCAAGCCGTCAAAGCCAGCGAGGGTAAAGCAGGGTGCAAGATGGGCCCCTGAGACAGTAGGTCTTCGGGAAGTGGAAGACGCCACGGAACATCTGTCACCATACGTACTACGTCGGCGTACCAAGGGCGCAGAGGCCAATCCGGCCCTACCAGGATTGTCGGGATTCCCTCTGTTTCTATCCTGCGCAGAACCCGCGGTAGAAGCTTTAGAGGAGGAAAGATGTACAGAAGCCGATACCGACCCCAGGGCGCTACCAGAGCGTCCGAGGCGACCGCCAGCGGATCTTTTGTTCTGCACACAAAGGTCTGTACCTTGTGACTGAACCTGGAGGCCATGAGGTCCACCTCTGGTGTGCCCCACTTGAGGCAAATCCGGAGGGAACACTTCTGGATGTAGGGACCATTCCCCTTGATCCAGAGTCCGGCGGCTGAGAAAGTCCGCCTGCCAATTTTCCACGCCTGGGATGTAGATTGCAGAGAGAGCTGGCATGTGAAGTTCTGCCCACCGAAGGATCAGAGCCGCCTCCGCGGCTGCTGCTGAGCTTCTTGTTCCGCCCTGATGGTTCACATATGCCACGGCCGTGGCATTGTCCGATCGAACCCGGACAGGGAGGCCTCGCAGCCTTTCTGACCAACGGGACAGACAAAGTCTGATCGCTCTCAGTTCCAGTACATTTATTGGAAGACAAGCTTCCTGCACTGACCAATGACCCTGGGCAGAGAACTGACCCAGGACCCCTCCCCAGCCCAATAGGCTGGCATCCGTCGTTACTATCGACCAATTGAGGGGGAGAAAACATTTCCCCAACTTTAGGGCCGGAGCCCGAATCCACCAAATCAAGGATCCTCGGGACTGATGATCCAACCTGATCAGTCTGTCTAGGGATAGAGGAGATTTGTCCCATTGCGACAAAATCGCCTTCTGCAAGAGCCGAGTGTGACTCTGGGCGTAAGGAATCGATTCGAAAGTCGACACCATGAGCCCCAACACTCGCATACAGAACCGTAAGGAGGACCACTGGCGTGATAACAGGGTTCGCACTGCTGCCTGGAGTGTCAGGAGCTTGCTTGGTGGTAAAAACACCCTTGCCTGAACCGTGTCCAGAATCAGACCCAGGTATTCCAGCCGGAAGGATGGAGTCAATGATGACTTCTGCAGGTTGATTAGCCAACCAAACTCCTCTAACGTGGACACCGTAATTGTCACGTTCTCCTCCAGAGCTGCAGCAGACTCTGCTCTCAGGAGTAAATCGTCGAGGTATGCTACTACCGCAATACCTCTCTGTCCCAGCAGCGCCAGCATAGGGGCCACCACCTTGGTGAACACTCGGGGCGATGAAGCCAACCCGAAGGGAAGTGCCACAAACTGGTAATGCAGGTCCCCCACTGCGAAGCGTAGAAAACGCTAGTGACTGTGACAGACTGGAACATGGAGATACGCGTCCCTGATATCCAGGGAAGCCATGAATTCCCCTTGGTGCAGGGCGGCCAAGACTGAGTGGATGGACTCAATCCTGAATCTCTTCGTCTTTACGAAGCGGTTTAATGCCTTCAGGTCCAGAACTGGCCTGACACCGCCCTTTTTGGGCACCACAAAGAGGTTTGAGTAAAACCCGCGAAATCTTTCCCCCATGGGTACCGGTACAATCCCTCCCTGTTCGGCAAGTGTCCAAACGGCGCCTAGAAGCGCCTCCCGACGCCCCTGAGGGAGTCTCAAGTTTGAAGGGAAGAACCTTTCTGGGCGCAGAGAGATGAATTCTATCCTGTACCCGGAGGACACCACCTCCAGTACCCATCGATCGGTGATGCGGGCAGTCCATCTGTCTGCAAATCCCAGCAACCGGCCCCCCACCCGTGAGTCGGGCGGGGGCAACCCATCATGCGGAGGTTGATTTATCCTTCACTTTTTCGGACTTATGCTGCCAAGGCTTTTTACTGTGCCCAGCGGCAGCCCTACCGGACTTGAAGCCCTTACCCGGGAGCCGGGTGTCCGAAAAAACTTCTTCTGACCTGAAGAAACAGGGCCCTGCCTATGGCGAAAATCCCGCTGCTTCGGCTCTGGAAGGAGAGTACTCTTCCCTCCCGTGAAAGCCTTAATGATTTCATCCAACTGTGGGCCAAACAGACGCCCTCCATGAAAGGGAAGATCTGCAAGAGCTTTCCTTGAAGCCTGGTCACCCGACCAAGAGCGGAGCCACAGCACCCGCCTGATAACAATTGCAAAAACAGACATTTTTGACAATATGGGAAGAAGGTCCAAGGCAGCATGGCAAATGTAGTGGAGACCCTCTTCCAAATGTTGCACCTGCTGCACCTCAGCCTGTGCACACTCACAAGTTAAACCAGTGTGCAGTGTGGCAGCGTGCTCGTGAAGAGATTGTGCCGCCATCGCAGTCGCTAGCGCCGGCCGCATGGCTGACCCAGCCAACAAGAACAGTGCCTTAGACACTACCTCCGTGCGGCGATCGGCTGCCTCCCTAAAAGACGGCGACCCCTCCAAGGGAATGGTCTTTGCCTTATTCAGACGGGCCACTGGGGGGTCCACCGTTGGGGACCCCATCTCTTAGTAAAGCTATCCTCAAAGGGGTAGCGAACAGCAAAGCTCTTAGGAAAAGCAAAGGAATTTGGTGGCCGTAGCCATTCCTTGAACACCGCCTGTTCAAACACCTGATCATACGGGTAAGCCCTAGGGGACCTAGGGGGTTTAAGTGGTCCACAAACATATGTGGACTCATGCGACTCCCCTGCTTGGTCAAGCCGCATGGAGTCGCGGATATCAGTGATCAGGGCGGCCACTATTGCCTTATCACGCGAAAAAGGAGCCTCCTGATCACCTTCGCCGTCTGAGGGCAGTTCACCCTCTGATAGGACCACAGGTGTGACCACCGAGGTGCTTTCTGGATCCGAATCCTCCCCTGAGGACTGGGGGGGGCATTTCTTGGGGCCCCCCAGAACCGGGTCCCCCGCCCGGGGAAAGAATTCCCCAAATACCGCCCTCAGCTGTTCCAAGGACACAAAGGTTCCTGGAGTGGATTGTTGATCCACAGGTACCCCTGCCATAGCATTGCCGGCCTCTGACATCCCAGCCTTCCGGCACCCCCACTGTGTGACCACCACCTCTACCCCACCAATCAGCCAGGGAGACCCGGGAGGATTGCACCCACCACTACCAGCACCCAGGGAGAGCCAGCTGTACTTGCTGTTTTAGATGCCTCAGCACTGTGACCGAAATGAGCAATGCCAAACAACCCACTGCACTCCAAGAGCCTGCATCACCGAGCGTCAGCCACGTTGTCCAAGTGAAACGAGAAGTATCACTTCCGTTTTTAAAACACTTCCTATGACACGTGTGTAGTACCAAAAACGACCACTGGGGGCCACCAGAGGACAGGCTGAAAACCACATGGTTACCAAACAAATGGATGCTGCCATTTAACACAAGCAGAGCTTTATAGGAAAATGGCGCGGTCGGCGGCGAACGAGCGGTGATCCACCGAATGGCGGCGAACCGCTTAATGCAGTGCTCCGAACGGTCAGTGCAAGGCACGGTGATCCACACCGAATGGCCGCGAACCGCTTAACGTAATGCTCCGAACGGTCAGTGCAAGGTGTGGTACTGCGGGGGGGGGGTAGTGGGGGGAAGGGGGGGGTGGGAGATCATCCTCAAAGGGGTACCACCCAGTGTGTCCCCCTAACAGACCCCCACCGGCCGGCTACCACAGAAGCTGCCCAGGTGCCCACTCTCCTTGCCCCTAGGGCGGAAGGGGGGTCGACTCACCAATCCGACGGGCGCAGCGGGTAGCCACTAGGAGCAGACTTACCTCCCCATAAAGAGGCATGCTGCTGGCCAGGCCTCTGGACAGGTGAACCAGTCACTGAGCTCTAGTGGGTTTTAGTCACTGGCCGCCCGCACGGAACGGGCGCTATGTGGCGGGCCCCCGCTAAGGGTAGCTCGCATAGTGTCGGCCGGACTGGGGAAAGTTTTGGATTCGAGATATCCTCTATACCACCAGTCAGCTTCTTGATAGCAGTCTTCATTAGAAAAACTCTTCAGCAGACCGCAGATCCCATAGGGAACCAGGTCTACTCCTTGCACTAGGCAATTAAAAACTGGTGTGCTATGCAGAGCTGGGGAATTATATGCTAAGGTGAGGACGGCCCCCTGGGAGGGGCCAGCCTATGCTTTTGTTTGTTTTTGCCTAGTCTACTCTTAGTGATATGAGCATAACCCCACGTTTCATAAGAAGGCTGCGTCTGTCAGTGAACGGAAGAGTAATCCTGATTAGTTCTTTGTTTTAAGGGGATGGTGACCCTTGCTTGCTATAATTAACCCTGTCTGTAGTGTGCTGCCAGATCTCATTATGAGTTGTAAACTAGATTTCACAACTGTTTTTCCTAACAAGGGATAAAAGATTTGGAAGATGTGAGAAAACTGAATTTGTCCTAACCCTTTTTATTGGGGCAGACTGACTCTGAACTGCGTAAGAAATGCTTATAGTCAGTCATTACACCTGCTCCTAACAAATATTAAAAAGTAATATAGTTATGCTTTGTGAACGGAAACATATTGTAGGGGTTTCTCAAATTTGACTGCGAAAGTGAAAACAAACTTGCCACATATGGGCAGTTATGGGTACTGCCAGGGCCAGTGCAAGAATTTTCGTCTACACAGGTGAAAGTGCGTATTGCTTCCCTCTTGAAATGTGATGGGGCGCATCTTGAAGGACATCACACAGTATCAAAAATTTGAGCTTTGCTGAACTGCCACTAAACAGCAGTGTGTAATAAGGGGATGGGGTTATCCCCTCTTCACCTCACTGGCTATGGGCAGATGAGGCAAACTAAAATGCCCACATCGTGCCCAGTAGGAGAGAGGGCACAGTGTTAGGGAACAGAGGAAAGGTATTTTAAAAATCCCCAGCACATGGCTCTTTTTGCCCCCCCTTCTTATCCTGGTGGCCTAAGGCGGCTGCCTAAGCAGCCTTATGCTGGTGCTGGCCTGGATACTGCAGTTTGTTGCCTTTGACATAGTTGCTATTTTTTACTCAACAACCTTGTCCTGTGATAACTGTGATTGCCTGTCACAGTGATCATGTGATTGGTAGACTATCCTACCAGGTCCCAAACATAAACAGTTATCAGGAGTTGAGAGTGGCAGCGCCATCACTGTGCTGTACGCATATACACAATTTTGTGAAAAGTATTGGGACGCCTGCCTTTACACACACATGAACTTTAATGGTATCCCAGTCTTAGTCCGTTGGGTTCAATATTGAGCCCACCCTTTGCAGCTATAACAGCTTCAACTCTTCTGTGAAGGCTGTCTAGGTTTAGGAGTGCGTCTATGGGAATGTTTGACCATTCTTCCAGAAGCACATTTGTGAGGTCAGGCACTGATGTTGGATGAGAAGGCCTGGCTCGCAGTTTCCATTCTAATTCTTCCCAAAGGTGTTCTATCAGGTTCAGGTCAGGACTCTGTGCAGGCCAGTCAAGTTCCTCCACCCCAAACTCGCTCATCCATGTCTTTATCGACTTTTCTTTGTGCACTGGTCCAAATCATTTGGTGGAGGGGGGATTATGGTGTAGGGTTGTGTTTCAGGGGTTGGGCTTGGTCCCTTAGTTCCAGTGAAGGGAACTCTTAAGGCAGGGGTCAGCAACCTTTTTCCACTTAAGGGCCGGATTCAATGTATGTGAATGCATGGAGGGCCGCATTCACCTGCTAATAAATGAAGATAATAATAATCCTGTGGACAGGAAACTACAGAGGTGGCTGTGGACAGGGGGGACTACAGAGGTGGCTGTGGACAGGGGGGTACAGAGGTGGCTGTGGATATAGGGGCTACAGAGGTGGCTGTGGATAGGAGGACTACAGAGGTGGCTGTGGACAGGGGGGTACAGAAATCGCTGTGGAACTGGGGGTACAGTGGTGGTTGTGGACGGGGGGCTACAGAGGTGGCTGTGGATGGGGGGCTACAGAGGTGGCTGTGGACAGGGGGGTACAGAGGTGGAAGTGGATTGGGGAGGCTACAGAGGTGGCTGTGGACAGGGGGGTACAGAGGTGGCAGTGGATTGGGGAGGCTACAGAGGTGGATGTGGCCAGGGAGGTACAGAGGTGGCTGTGGACAGAGGGGGGTACAGTGGTGGCTGTGGACAGGGGGGTACAGAGGTGGCCGTCCACAGCCACTTCTGTAGCCCCCCATCCACAAAAGTGTCTGTGTTATAAAATACAATTGCAGCTACTTGCTTGATTAAGACCGCCACTTGGCTCTCCGATGACTCACTGGCCACGACTCTCCGACACTCCTCCCGACTGACTGACTGACTGACATCATTCCTCACTGCCTCTCTCTTCTCCTCATCTGACAATTGCAGCGGCTGGGCCCGAGAATGACATCAGTCAGTAGGCAGGAGGGGAGGAGGAGAGATGCAGCCAGTGAGGCATCAGAGCGCCGCGTGTGGTCATTAAGAAAATAGCTGCAATTGTATCACCAGTGCCCATCAGCGCAGCCTCACTAGTACCCATAAATGCATCCTGATCAGTGCCCATCAGTGCAGCCTCACCAGTGCCCATCAATGCAGCCTGATCAGTGCTCATCAGCACAGCCACACCAGTGCCCATCAGCGCAGCTTGATCAGTGCCCATCAATGCAGCCTCACCAATACCCATAAATGCAGCCTGCTGAGTACCCATCAGCGCAGTCTCAATATTGCCCATCAGCGCAGCCTGATCAGTGCCCATCAATGCAGCCTCACCAGTGCCCATCAATGGGGGGGGCAGCAGGGGGGGGCCCTCAGATGTGTCATTCCAAATGCAGCATTGTTAGTCTCTCCCCCACCCCACCCCCCAGTACCTGGTCTGTGCAGCTTCTTCAGCTTGTCATGTCCTTCAGATGGTTCCTCTACAGCTTGGAGCCCGGGACCAGCTGTGCACACTGGTACATCTGGTCCTCTCCCTTCTTCCTGTGCACAACCGCTGGGCTGAAGGTTGAAGTAAACTGGGGGGCCCGGAGGTGGAGCGGACAGGGACTCCCAAATCCGGCCCACAAATATACTATTCTCCCGCTGTGCAGCTGTTTAGAAAAACACTTCTCTGGGTGCCCTGTGTTCTGTGGGGACCAGGAGACAGACAACGGACTATTTCTGCACATTCGGCAGATTAATCCGCAGCAGCACTCCCGGCGGCTCCACCGGTGTAATGATATAGAAGAGAACGTGCTGCAGCGGCTTAATCCGCCTAAAGCTGAAAGTGCAGAAATAGTCCGCTGTCTGTCTCCCGGGCCCTGCCGAGCACAGGGAACCCAGAGGAGTGTTTTTCTAAGCAGCTGCACAGCGAGATATTAGTATATTTGTGGGCAGGTTTTGGGAGTCCACTGCCCACTCTACCTCTGGTCCCCCCTGCTGAAATGAGAGATCTGCCAGGTGTGGTTCCAGCAGCCCTGCTGACACCCCCAACGTGTGGCACCCGGGGCAGACCACCTCCCCGCCCCCCTGTTGGTACGCCACTGGGGGGGTATTTTGCCATATTTAAACTGTGTGTACTGTGCAGGCAGATCTCATTATGAATTGTAAATTAGATGTGAACATTGTCTGTCCTAACAGAGGGTTAAAGATTTCAAGGCTTGGGTGGTACATAATATGTTAGTGAACATATAAACCCAACTGTTCCTCCATCTATCCTGTATTTACACATTACAAAATAGTTTAAATAGAAATTGCCTAGACTGTCCTATGTATAAGCCTGCTTGAAAACATCAATTATAACTTTAAAGTGTATCTGTGATCAAAATGTAAAATCATTAGGCTTGTGGAATTAGTTTCATTCCGAATTTTGTTTTTACCGAATTGTGCAAAATTCGGCAATTTATTCCATGTTGTATTTTAATAGTATGGATGATTTATTAGAACATAGTTTTAATTTGTTTTATTTGTATTAATTGTTGTTATTGGTAATTGTATTGTGTCGCAATAATTTCACTTTGGGATTATTACAGGAATCTGAATGTAATAAAATAAAAGTGTATGCTGTGACCATAGATTTCTTTAAAGTGGATGTAAACCCTCCATATACCCAGTGAAGTGAACAGCCTCAAATGATACACAGAGATTAAACAAGTCTCCCTACATAAGTATTACAAGTACAGGGTGGGCCATTTATATGGATACACCTTAATAAAATGGGAATAGTTGGTGATATTAACTTCCTGTTTGTGGCACATTAGTATATGTGAGGGGGGAAACTTTTCAAGATGGGTGGTGACCATGGTGGCCATTTTGAAGTCGGCCATTTTGAATCCAACTTTTGTTTTTTCAATAGGAAGAGGGTCATGTGACACATCAAACTTATTGGGAATTTCACAAGAAAAACAATGGCGTGCTTGGTTTTAACGAAACTTTATTCTTTCATGAGTTATTTACAACCATGACCACTTATAAAATGTGTTCAATGTGCTGCCCATTGTGTTGGATTGTCAATGCAACCCTCTTCTCCCACTCTTCACACACTGATGGCAACACCGCAGGAGAAATGCTAGCACAGCCTTCCAGTATCCATAGTTTCAGGTGCTGCACATCTCGCATCTTCACAGCATAGACAATTGCCTTCAGATGACCCCAAAGATAAAAGTCTAAGGGGGTCAGATCGGGAGACCTTGGGGGCCATTCAACTGGCCCACGACGACCAATCCACTTTCCAGGAAACTGTTCATCTAGGAATGCTCGGACCTGACACCCATAATGTGGTGGTGCACCATCTTGCTGGAACTATGATGTCTGTGGTAGGGAATTGCTGGCCATCAAGTCGGCTTTGGAGGAATGGCGGTACCTCCTGGAAGGAGCAGCTCACCCAGTATTTATTGACCATAAAAACCATAAAAAACCATATGCTGTGAAGATACGAGATGTGCAGCACCTGAAACTACGGATACTGGAAGCCTGTGCTAGTGTTTCTCCTGCGGTGTTGCTATCAGTGTGTGAAGAGTGGGAGAAGAGGGTTGCATTGACAATCCAACACAATGGGCAGCACATTGAACACATTTTATAAGTGGTCAGAAACTTGTAAATAACTCATGAAAGAATAAAGTTACATTAAAACCAAGCACGCCATTGTTTTTCTTGTAAAATTCCCAATAAGTTTGATGTGTCACATGACTCTCTTCCTATTGAAAAACAAAAGTTGGATTCAAAATGGCCGACTTCAAAATGGCCGCCATGGTCACCACCCATCTTGAAAAGTTTCCCCCCTCACATATACTAATGTGCCACAAACAGGAAGTCAATATCACAAACCATTCCCATTTTATTAGGGTGTATCCATATAAATGGCCCACCCTGTATATCTGCTGTCTTCAGGTTTCTATATTCTTTAGAAATGCAGATCATGTTAGAATTTTTTCTTCCTGTTTTAGCACTGGGAGTCTGGACATACACTGAAGGAAAAGGACATCCCCTCCACATAGGCAGAAGAAGGAAGAAACTTGCAGAGCTGTACAGTGAATAGACAAGCTCTATTGGAGGATTTGATGTGAATGGGGGAATCAAGTCATATTTTTTTTTTGCTCAACTGTCTAATTGAACATAAAAAAATGACTAATCTATGGGCTTTTTCAAGTGTTTTTTTTTTGCCTACAAAAGAGCTTACCTGTAGGTAAAATGAATATCTCCTAAACATGCACCGTTTAGGAGATATTCTAGCCAGCAGAAGCCAGTGACATCACCGGCACATGTGCTCTGAAGGAATAGCATTCCTGTGCCATCCCTCCAGAGCTGTTTGGCCAATCAGACAGCCGGAGTCCCCGAACCCAGAAGGAAGACCAGATGAAGATGAAAGCCTCTGCAGTGGCGACAGCGCGCTGCTGGAGGGCTTCGTTTTAAGGTACGTCTTTTGTAATGTGCTAGTATGCAATGTGCATACTAGCACATTATAATATTGCCTTGTAGGTGAAAACCTTTTTTTTTTCTTACAGGAGCTTACTACCGCTGTAATGCAAAGCAACATTTGCACTGGCTCATATTTATTGTAAACAATACATTTTTTCGGTGGCTTGCCGCAGTCTCATTTTACCTTATCGGCCTTTGAGCAAGCGTGCTCATTGCACTTGTACTACATAAAGATAACCACTAGGCGGAGAATCTTTATGAGTGAAATAACCATCTGTGGCCATGGCAGAGCAAGCCATTAAAAATGTAATATTTTAATTAAATATATTACAAGTCTACCACAAAGATAAAGTGTGGTTTCCCTTTTTCCTGAGGAAAGACAATACCATCTGGCAGTTTTGTTTTGGATCAACAACAATGCAACTTTGCTATAAGGGCTTGCTCACATGAATAGAAGCCCCTGTCACCCTCTGAAAAGTGGTGGATCACGTTTCAGAGGTCATTTGACAGGTGGTAAAGGGGAGATATGTCACCTACTCACTGCCTGATTTAATTCTGTAAATGCCTCACCACTGTACTGCAATTATGTGCATTGCATGTGGTTGCAGGGCAGCCCCATAGAGTTGTGTTCAGCAGTGGTAATGTTTACCAAATGCGACACGATGTTTAATTAATTTTGCCATGCTGGAAAAGAACAGCATTGCTGCTGCAGCATGTGTACTGCCCTGGGGGTCTGTATGCCCTCTGCGGGCGGGTGTGCGTTTGGGGGGCAATAAAACCATGACTTCAACAGCCGTGGAATGGATTTACAGCCCTCTATCTGCACATGTGCACGTACCCTAACAATCATGCTTTTGGGCCGACATCAAGGAAAACCTCTGAATATGTTCTGCTTTAAGAAGGGAGATTCCAAGTAACCTGATCACCTAATCCCTTCACTTTTTCAGGTAAGTCCCCAGATGTCCAGTTAAACCAGCGATGACAGGTGTGTGATGCTCACTGGCCTCGGGGAGAAATTTTGCGAGATTAATGACTTTATGGTTCAGTTCACCAGAAACTAAAATCTGAGTTTTAAAGGGATCCTGACACCTCCTGTCAAGAAAACTTACCCCTCCTTCTGCAACAAACAAAATACTGATTCGATAAAAAAGAATAAAAAATTTCAGCAGCAACACTGATAAAATGGCTGCAAACAGTGACAGGAGCAGGGGACAGTACTGATAGCATATAGTGGGGGTTGAGGAAGATGCTACTCCATTCATATTGTAGCACCCTGGTTTACAGCAGGGGGTGCTGCTAAATTTAGTCTGCTGGGTGGTAATTATCCTGGCCAAATTGTTAGGGGATCTGATTCTTTCCCTAATCCTGGGTTTGGTGCATATCTCTCCTCTGCCGTTGGGTGGCACAGTTGTTGATGGCATTGGAATGATAAGACGCACATGATCTGATCAATGATAGGCTCCTCTATCCAATGGGCCGGGCAGGGGTGTAGATAAGGGGTGAGTTTGGGGTGTTCAAACGCCACCCAGAGCATCCTGCCAAAAATAAAAAGTGTCTCTGCCCTGTCGTCTCTCATGGCACCAGCACCGAAACAACTAACAGCGGAGCACAGCAGTCAGTATTGCGGGCGAAGTGGATGCAGCAGGCACGTATGTCATGCTGTTACGACCAGGCTGTTCTGGGTTCCCGGCGGACAGATCATAGACACAGTAGAACGTACAAGGTAACAGTACTGCTGCTAAGGAGCTGAGCCTCCCTCTTTCCATTTTTGCTTGCTTGCTGCCTGAGACAGTCATCGCAGACCACTTACCACCACTGCTGTTCTGCCATTGAGGTAAGTGAGTCTGTGGCAACTGGTAAAATTATTCACTAATCACTGGATTCCTTGGTTACCATTTTTCACTGCTTGGTTGGTGCTGACAGTCTAGCATGGTTCTGTCAGCTATGCTGTAGTGCTGACTGCAGAGTCAAAGGGCTGAGGGGTTGCCAGGCACAACAACATTGCTGCCAGAGCCAGGCTAGACTGTTTGCTGCCCTCAGTGCCCTGGTCCTTTTTTAATTGTGTTGAAAAGGAAATAATAAGCCCCGGGTTCACACTAGGATGTGGTGCAGAAAACCTGCAATGCATCTCCCACACAAGGCTGTCTTTAACGCGGGGCAAAAGGGGCAGCTGCCTTGGGCCCAGCCCCAGTCATTGTTGTGGGGCACTAAGCAGCTGCCCCTGCGTAAAAAAGATGGCGGCCAAATACTACTGGGGTGGAGTTGGACTACAGCTATGCGGCTTGGTTCCCAGCTTGGTGCTCCATCATCTCTTCCAATTCCCAACCAACCACTGCCTGACCTACTGTCACGTGACCTCCACATCCCCCCTAACAGCCAATCACTCCTCCCTCTAACAACCAGACCTGGGATCATTGGGAAGGAGAGGTAGGGACGGCTCCTCCCTCCTCTGTACAGTCAATGCTGAAAGTCTGGGACCTGTCCTCATTGTCGGTGTCACACAGTAAGTAAATGACATGTGTGGTGTGTGGGGACACTGACAGCACCTGTTATGGTGATCAGGAAGGACCATTGTGAGTGTTCAGCAGATAATGTACAGGGATAGGAGGTCTCTGACCATCTCCTGTAGTAAAACTGCAGTCTCTGACCATCTCCTCCAGTATGTCTGCAGTCTCTGACCATCTCCTGTAGTATGTCTGCAGTCTCTGACCATCTCCTGTACACAGTTGTGTTCAAAATTATTCAACCCCCAATGCTGTAAATGGTTTTAGGGAATTTAGTGTACATTTGTAATTGTATTCTGAATGAAATCCTACAAGGACTTCTTAAAGAACCATATGCAACTAAAATGACATCAATTAGTTTTGTAATACAGTAGTAAATGTTTATTTTGTGAATTCTTCATTGACATAATTATTCAACCCCTTAAAGACTACCACTCTGAAGAACAGAGGTTCAATGAAGTGTTTTCAATCAGGCATTGAAAACACCTGTAGATACCACGGAGCAGCAATAAAGCCTAATAAGCACCAATTAGGCAGCTTTAAAATGACTGTGATACTCAGCTCCTCCTAGACATTTACTGGTGTGGTTACAAACATGGTGAGGTCAAGAGAATGGTCCAGGAAGACAAGAGAACAGGTGATTACTCTTCACAGGAAGGGCAATGGCTATAAGAAGATTGCAAAGATGTTAAACATACCAAGAGACACCATAGGAAGCATCATTCGCAAATTCAAGGCAAAGGGCACTGTTGAAACGCTACCTGGTCGTGGCAGAAAGAAGATGCTGACTTTGACTGCTGTGCGCTACCTGAAGCGTAGAGTGGAGAAAAGTCCCCATGTGACTGCTGAGGAACTGAGAAAAGATTTGTCAGATGTGGGTACTGAAGTTTCTGCTCAGACAATACGGCGCACCCTGCGTAATGAAGGCCTCCATGCCAGAACTCCCAGGCACACCCCCTTGCTGTCCCCAAAGAATAAGAAGAGTCGACTGCAGTATGCCAAAAGTCATGTGGACAAACCACAGAAGTTTTGGTATAGTGTTCTGTGGACTGATG
>BLSH010488067.1:64746-79482 GCA_018402905.1 Glandirana rugosa | reverse complement strand
TGCACCGTTCACTGTTCGACTTAGACCACCGTCCGTTGCACCGTTCAGTGTGGTTTGAGTCTAAGATGAACGATGGATGGAGGGAGAAAGAAAGAAAAAGGGAGGGAAGGAGAGAGAAGGAAGGAAAGGAAGGGAAGGAGAAAGAAGGAAGGAAAGAGGGATGGAGGGACAGCAGGCCCAGATCCTACAACACAATAGCAATATGTGTATTCCAGAAAGTGTAACAACAGATAAAGATACTCCAATCACCTGGTGTTAGCACTTCAATTATCCCGGCACCATGGTTGGTATGGTGTCAGGATGATTGAAGCACATTATTTCCATTATTACATTGTAATACAAAATGAAATAGTTCAACTCACCATAAAGCAGAATTAGTGGGAGCCCTGAGTCACTTGCCACGTTGCCTGCCACCAGATTCAGCTTGTCACTTGCCACGTTGCTTGCCACGTTGCTTGCCACGTCACTTGCCACGTCGCCTGCCAGAAGATCCAGCTTTTTACTTGCCACGTCGCCTGCCACCAGATGCAGCTTGTCACTTGTCACCTCACTTGTTACGTCGCCTGCCATAAGATCCAGCTTGTTACTTGCCACGTCGCCTGCCACCAGATGCAGCTTGTCACCTGCCACGTCACTTGTTATGTCGCCTGCCAACAGATACAGCTTATTACTTGCCAGGCCTCTTGCCACCAGATGCAGCTTGTCATTTGCCACGTCGCCTGCCACCAGATGCAGCTTGTCACTTGCCACGTCACTTGTTACGTCACCTGCCAGAAGATCCAGCTTGTCCCTTGCAATGTCACCTGCCAGAAGATGCAGCTTGTCACTTGCCACATCACCTGCCAGAAGTTGCAGCTTGTCACTTGCCACATCACCTGCCAGAAGTTGCAGCTTGTCACTTGCCACATCACCTGCCAGAAGATGCAGCTTGTCACTTGCCACCATAGCCTGCCACCAGATGGAGCTTGTCACTTGTCACTAGATGTAGTTTTTGTCACTTTGTCACCACAGATGCAGCTAGTCCATGCTTCTCTGTCTTGGCGATTTGCAGTGGTGTCCTTGGGGGGGGGTTGGTCCCTGTGTCCCCAGGGGGGTTGGTGGTCCCTGTGTCTCTGGGGGGTGGTGGTCCCTGTGTGCCCAGGGGGGAGCTGGTGATCCCTGTGTCCCCAGGGGGGGGTGGTGGCCCCTGTGTCCCCGGGGGGTGGTGGTCCCTGGTTGCACCCTGATACTGACTTATATTCCAACGTTTCTCTTCTGACTCAGTTTCTTGCCCTCACTCAGCAAATTTGACCTCAGAGCTGGTGGAGAGGGGCAAACAACTGCTGTGCAGGCACCTGATGTCCTCCTTATCAACCAATTACATCATTGCGCACCCTGGATGAAAAAGGTTGATCTAGAAAATATTGTCCCTACTATATCACGCGCATTATAGCTGTCTTTTACATAGCTCCCAGCTGTCCCTGATTTTGAGGGACTGTCCCTGATTTGGAACAATATCCCTCTGTCCCTCATTCACCCTCATTTGTCCTTCCTTTTGATCTGATCTAAATAATTGTATATAAAATGCACTTTTTATCTTTTAAAAAGTGTTTCCAAGTGCTAAACCTTTCATCCAATTTCTAAATTGCTGCATTTGTACATATCAAAAGCCAATATAAAGGAATGGTAGTGGTAAAAAAAAAAAGCACTTGTGGATTTCACTAATCCCTTTTTTGTATAATTCTCCTTTAAGGGGGCATGGCAGGAGGTGTGTCCTATGCCAACATACTTTTGCCAATAGGTGTCCCTCATTCTCATCTCAGAAAGTTGGGAGATGTGCTTTTATTCTGGCTCTCCTAATCTACATAACAAGTTTGTATAGCAATAGGCCTGGATATTTTCCTGGTGATCCCCTCATCTTCTTGATAAGGTCTGTCTGAAAACAATAAAATCTCTGCAAACTCCAATGATATCAAGCACCCACAATGCCCCAAGTAGTCAGAGACCGTGTGATCTATCCTTGGCCACTACTCAGAGCAGTGTTTTCTATTTGTAGAAAGAAAGAAGTAAAGTTTTTGAGTTGGGAACGAGGGAAACCTGTTAGCAAAAGTATGCAGGCATAGGACACACCCCCTGCCGCACCCCCTTAATCACTCCTATTTGGGCAGACGTCATATGACGTCGCTACCTTTGAGAAGTTATATCTGAATGGTGCCTGCAGCTGCTCACTCGGCTCCATAGTACGGCAGGGAGGAAATGACGTCAGTAGTCATGTCTGCCCAATGGTCTTAAAGGGCCCATTTTTTTTTTTTTTGGGCTGTCATTTTTTTCAAATTTTTTTTTTTTTTTTTGCATTTTAGTGTAAATATGAGATCTGAGGACTTTTTGGCCCCAGATTTCATATTTAAGAGGTCCCGTCATGCTTTTTTCTATTACAATGTTTACATTTCTTGTAATAGGAATAAAAGTGATCACTTTTTTTTTTTAAAGAACAGTGTAAAAATAAAAAGTAAAAAGCAAAATAAATAATTTAAAAAAAAAAAATTTAAAGCGCACCGTCCCGCCGAGCTCGCGCGCAGAAACAAACGCATCGCCACGATTGTTAGCGCGAGAGCAATAATTCTTGCACTAGACCTCCTCTGTAACTCAAAACTGCTAACTTGTAGAATTTTTTAAGTTGCTAAGTTTGTCGCCATTCCGCGAGCTGACGCAATTTTGAAGCATGACATGGGTATTATTTTACTCGGCGTAACATTATCTTTCACAATATGGAAAAAAATTGGCCTAATTTTACTGTTTTCTTATTTTTCAACTAAAAAAAATGTTTTTTTTTTTTTTAAAACGCGCTTGTAAGACCACTGCGCAAATACGGTGCGATATAAAGTTTTGCAGCAACCGCCATTTTATTCTCTAGGGTGTTAGAAAAAAAATATATAAAATGTTTGGGGGTTCTAAGTAATTTTATGGCAAAAAAAATGGTTTTAACTCATAAGAACCGAACCCAAAAAACAGGCTCGGTCTTGTAGTGGTTAAAGGAAAATTATACAATGAAAATAAAAAATCCTTTTTTACCATTATCATTCCTTCATATTGGCTTTGGAAATGACCAAATGCAGCAATTTAGAAAGTGGATGAAATGTTTAGCACTGGGAAACACTTTTTGATAGATACATAGTGCATTTTATATACAACTATATAGATCAGACCACAATGAGGGACAAATGAGGAGGAAAGAGGGACATTGCTCCAAATGAGGGACGGTCCCTCCAAATCAGGGACAGTTGGGAGCTATGGGTATGTTCCTATTTATTCTCTGAACTGAGTTTAGACTGAGGACCTGTCTACAATATTGCGCAGAATAGCTGAGTATCAGTCCTTCAGTCTGCAACATTATGGAATCTGGGAGTGTGCTGTTGAAGGCTTCACAACGTGAAGGTCGCAACCCAGTACCCTGATGTGGGTGTGAGCAGGAAAACACGAAACAAGAAAATCAATGTCAACGATTTATGAGCCAAAGTCCTAATGAATATAGAGAAGAGGGATAATGTGCAAAGAAAGAGAAATTCAGATTCCTACCTTTTCATCTCAGTCATCAGAACAAAATATGAAGAATCAGGAATTAGGTTGTGTCTCTCCAAAGCAGTGGTTCTCAACTCCGGTCCTCGGGACCCCCCAACAGGCCAGGTTTGCAGGATAACTGAAATACATCACAGGTGATATCATTTGCTGCTCAGTGATTGCAGTATTCTAGTCTGCATCTCCCCAAGGTAATACTTAAAATCTGGCCTGTTGGTGGGTCCTGAGGACCGGTGTTGAGAACCACTGCTCTAAAGGAACTATGTAGTCATTTATTGTACATGCTTAGCAACATTTTCAGTATAAAGAATATCAAAAAGACAAGACTTTTAAAGATTTCCATTCACTTTCTGTCCCAGAGTGAAGTTCTGGACAGGGGGCCCAAAGACACAGGATGTTCTCAGCCCCCCATATAAAGGGTCTCAATCCTTCTTACTGGAAGCTGGAATCTCCTTGAACATCCCTTGAGAATCATACCTTGTGTGCTGCAGAGGGTATACCTTACCCTGTATAATTAATAGAGAACATTAATCATTCATAGGTAGACAATGTGTGACAATTTCCCTGGAGGGAAGAGGACACGACTATCTATCTCCGGGGTCCTGCAGTTTAGGGTGTATTGGCCTGACCTCATAAGTGGGTCTTAAATGACTTAAAGCCCAATTGAGCCCAAAACAAAGGGGCGTGCTAAGTCTTACAGTGGGTTTTCTTTCTAAAGGAGTCACAGTCCAAGCAGAAAAGCTTGTCCCCTGCCAGCAGCTGCAGAGTGTGAATGCAGCAGTCTTAATAGAGATACCTGACATGCCCCCTGCTGAGTAACTCTGTATTCAGGATATGTTTCCCGCTGATTTCAAGGCTCTGAACCTGCAGGGGTGTTTCAGACCTCAGCAGAGAGACCACTGTTTCCCCACAGAGAAGGGTCCAGCTCTACAGCTGCTGGCAGGGGACCAGTGTTTCTGTTGAGCTTGTGGCAGATTGTATAGAAACAAACTCTAAAAGACTTTGCATACCTTTTGTTTTCATGCAACCAGAATGTACTTCGCTAATCTAAACTGGATGAGTTTTGGCAAAATACAAAATGTAGCAGGAGCAGAGCAACTGTGCCCTCATACTCTTTGGTTTGGATATTCTGTAAGACAAATTAACACTTCCCCAAAATGTTTGCCAGTAGCAGAAAATGAATATCAATGCTGTGCTTGTTATGGTCACAGACTAGCCTCTCTCTCTCTCTCTCTTCCTCTCTCTATATATATACAGTGCCTTGCAAAAGTATTCGGCCCCCTTGAACTTTGCAACCTTTTGCCACATTTCAGGTTTCAAACATAAAGATATAAAACTGTAATTTTTTGTGAAAAATCAACAAGTGGGACACAATCATGAAGTGGAACAAAATTTATTGGATATTTCAAACTTTTTTAAAAAATAAAAAACTGAAAAATTGGGAGTGCAAAATTATTCAGCCCCCTTAAGTTAATACTTTGTAGCGCCACCTTTTGCTGCGATTACAGCTGTAAGTCGCTTGGGGTATGTCTCTATCAGTTTTGCACATCGAGAGACTGAAATTTTTGCCCATTCCTCCTTGCAAAACAGCTCGAGCTCAGTGAGGTTGGATGGAGAGCGTTTGTGAACAGAAGTTTTCAGTTCTTTCCACAGATTCTCGATTGGATTCAGGTCTAGACTTTGACTTGGCCATTCTAACACCTGGATATGTTTATTTGTGAACCATTCCATTGTAGATTTTGCTTTATGTTTTGGATCATTGTCTTGTTGGAAGACAAATCTCCGTCCCAGTCTCAGGTCTTTTGCAGACTCCATCAGGTTTCCTTCCAGAATGGTCCTGTATTTGGCTCCATCCATCTTCCCATCAATTTTAACCATCTTCCCTGTCACTGCTGAAGAAAAGCAGGCCCAAACCATGATGCTGCCACCACGTTTGACAGTGGGGATGGTGTGTTCAGGGTGATGAGCTGTGTTGCTTTTACGCCAAACATAGCTTTTTGCATTGTTGCCAAAAAGTTCGATTTTGGTTTCATCTGACCAGAGCACCTTCTTCCACATGTTTGGTGTGTCTCCCAGGTGGCTTGTGGCAAACTTCTTCTTGCCACTCTTCCATAAAGTCCAGATTTGTGCAGTATACGACTGATTGTTGTCCTATGGACAGAGTCTCCCACCTCAGCTGTAGATCTCTGCAGTTCATCCAGAGTGATCATGGGCCTCTTGGCTGCATCTCTGATCAGTCTTCTCCTTGTAGGAGCTGAAAGTTTAGAGGGACCGCCAGGTCTTGGTAGATTTGCAGTGGTCTGATACTCCTTCCATTTCAATATTATCGCTTGCACAGTGCTCCTTGGGATGTTTAAAGCTTGGGTAATCCGGCTTTAAACTTCTCCACAACAGTATCTCGGACCTGCCTGGTGTGTTCCTTGTTCTTCATGATGCTCTCTGCGCTTTAAACGGACCTCTGAGACTATCACAGTGCAGGTGCTTTTATACGGAGACTTGATTACACACAGGTGGATTCTATTTATCATCATTAGTCATTGAGGTCAACATTGGATCATTCAGAGATCCTAACTGAACTTCTGGAGAGAGTTTGCTGCACTGAAAGTAAAGGGGCTGAATAATTTTGCACGCCCAATTTTTCAGTTTTTTATTTGTTAAAAAAGTTTGAAATATCCAATAAATTTCGTTCCACTTCATGATTGTGTCCCACTTGTTGTTGATTCTTCACAAAAAATTAGTTTTATATCTTTATGTTTGAAGCCTGAAATGTGGCAAAAGGTCGCAAAGTTCAAGGGGCCGAATACTTTCGCAAGGCAATGTATATTTTATAACCATTAATATTTAAAAAAAAACATAATTGTACAATGAAAACATTCATTAAAAAAACATTTAAAAATAATTTTTAAAATATATTATTAATGTATTGTTTTGATTTTTTTTTTAATTGAAACCTTTTAAACAAGTTCAAGAAACGGGTTACAGATGCACAGGTCATATTGCCAAACAGGGTGTGAACTAAGACAGATAGGCAACACAATGAAAATACCAATATACTGTCTATCGGAAAAGATTGGGATCCAATAACGAAATAATCTACAGTATATTTCTAAGTACCCTATTAACAGGCCCCATAAACCCAGAAGAGGCCTTGAAGATGCATCTGTGACTAGTAAGGCATAGATGGCACCCACAATAATAATAACATAATAGAGAAAAGGAATAGAAGTAGAAAAAAAAAGAGGGGGGGGACCCAAAAGACCAATAAGATCCAGACATGGTCCAATAATGGTAATAGGGAATCTGTCAAATGTACTTTAATTCACATATGGATGAGAGCCCGAAATTTTCAAGTGATGAGAGATTGAAATTCTGTACTATCACTATATGCCAACAGGTCCAAGTGGAATAAACTGTTTCTGTGTCTGCATTGTCCTCCCCCACCAGAGTCTCCATCACCATTATGTCTTTGAGGATTTGGGCTGACTCCAAAAGTGAGGGGGGAGAAGCACTCTTTCAATGACGGGAGAAGGCAACTCTGGCCACCAAAGGGCAGTGGCGGAGGATGCCCGTTTTCATTTATGAGTTAGTTCCAGGAAGCATAGACAGAAGGTGTATTTTGGGTGTGGCGTGGATTTCTGTGATACACATTGACTTATACGCAGTGAAGACCTTCTGCTAGAAGTGGGACAATAGGCGACAACTCAACCATATATGGAGGTAAGTGCCCTCATCCACCGAGTGTCCCTAACACTTACCAGAGGTGGTAGGAAAGATATGATTTAGGCTCACCAGGGTCTTATACCATAAAAAAAAAACTATCTTGTAGCTTTTTTCCTGAAAAACATTTCTTCCAATTATCTTCTGAAATCGAGGAGCCCAGGCAGGTCTTCCCTTTGGAGACAGTAAGAGGATCCGCAGCGGAAGTACCCTCTCTCAGTGTGCAGTATAACTGGGAAACTGTATGTTCAGGTGCCTCATTCTGAGAGAGGAATCCCTCAAGGGGTGTACATGTAGTGTTTACATGAACATGTGAACAGAATTTGGTTAGGTAAGTTTGCAACTAAGCCACGGCAAACCAGCTTGTGCACAGAGTTTTTGAAGGAACTGAGCAGGTAGGTTGTTCCAAACATCTTGGAAGACTAACCATCGATCTTCTGTGAATATACGCTGCCTCAAAACCTTCTGTCTCTTCATGTAATCACAGATAGACATTGAGATTAGGGCTCTGTGGAGGCCAAACCATCACTTCCAGGACTCCTTGTTCTTCTTTATGCTGAAGATAGTTTTTAATGACATTGGCTGTATGTTTGGGGTTGTTGTCCTGATGTAGAATACATTTGGGGCCACTGACACACCTCCCTGGTTTTATGGCATGATGGATAAGTATTTGCCTGTATTTCTCAGCTGTGAGGACACCATTGATTGGGCAATGTTGAAGAAGATCTGAGGCTAGTTCTACAAGATATTTGGAACAACCTACCTGAGTTCCTTCAAAAACTGTGTGAACAAGCACAATGTACCTAGAAGAATTATAAAATTGATACTGGTTTGAAGCCAAAGGGTAGTTACACCAAATATTGATTTGTTTTAGATCTTTCTTCTGTCTTCATGCTCACTTTGCATGAAATACTCAATAAAATTGCATAAGCTGATTTGTTAACTGTCTGTGGTTCATTGGGACATCACTTGTGATTGTTGTCAAAATTGAAACAATACTCCCCTGTTGTGTCTTTCAGACTGACAATGTTTCACAGCAACAACAACCCAGAATGTGGAAACAAGGCGGAGCTCAACATCACCAGTAGCCTGCCATACAATGCCGAAGCGAAACGCAGTAGTCATAAGATTGACTGCATCATCTGTTTCTCCAACTACAACCTCACCAACAGGCTTCCCAGGCGGCTGTACTGCGGTCACACCTTCTGCCAAGCCTGCATCCGTCGCCTCGATTCTGTAACCAACGAACAAAGATGGATCCCCTGCCCTCAGTGCCGCCAAAACACGCCAACACCTCGGGGTGGAGTGGCCATGCTAGACTTGGACCTAACTGCCTTTTTAGCAGTGAAGTCTGAGAAGGATAGTCCACGGTCGGCCAGCAAGACTTTAGACACAGATTCAGAACTCAAAGTTTTTGCAAAGAACGTTCCGATCAGCAGGCAGCCCACAGGCAGCTGCCAAGAGTCTGTCTCTGAACCAAGATTTCCTAGGAGGATATGCTGTAAAAATTGGTTCTGCTGTTCCTGTTGTGCTTGTGTATGAGAGATCCAGAATACAGTGCAGGCCAACCATTGGAAGAAGCAACGATGGGATATTGTCCATAATGGAAATAATTGACATGCAAAGTGCAATAGTTATCATCAACCAATCAGAATTCTCGTTATACAAGTTGCAGTAGTAGAAGATGGATTCTGATTAGTTGTTCCAGGTTCTGCTCCTTTCCCAATCCACTTTTATGGAAAAGGCCCAAATACAGCACATTTATTGTATATAGTGAAAATTGCTCAACATATTCTAAAGTGCACCCAAGGTTTATATTTAATTTTGATCATCGATATGTTTACCTTCCCTTCTGGGTATGGGGAGCACTTGAATAACTTACCTTCCTTGCACAAATGGCCACTTAGGCACAAATTCACTTTAAAGCTCAACTCCGGGCTCAGCCCCCCACCCCCACCTTGTTTTCCCTGCCCTGGCATGTTATGTGTTTTTTACTTTCATTTTTATTGAAAAAAAATGTATCAAGATACAAGGCACCACAGACTACAATAGCCAGAACCCTGGCAAGCTGGATCAAACAAACATGAAAAGAACAATCAGAACCAGGTAAAGCGAAACATAGGCAAAATAGTAGTGACCAAGACCCACCTGGGGTCAGGCCCACAATGGGTCTAGTTTTGCAAATGCTATTAACAGGTCACCAAGATTTTCCAAAGGGTACAAAACAGCCTTCATGTAAATAGATATAAAGTCACTCCAATGCCACATCCATATAGTGCACACCCCCCACCCTTTGGTGCAGAGTAGCCCATTCAGCCAATACTTAAGTTTAATATGGAATTGCTCTAATGATCAGAACCTCATAAGTGAGGTGAAAGTGAGGCTGACTCCCTTCACTTAAGACTGTTAGCGAGAGGATATCGTCAGACCTGCCTTAAAAAAGCCTTTAATAGGGAGAAATCAAAATTCCGAAATGAGCTTTGATTTAAGAAGTCCCAGCCTAAATATACTGACAAGATTTGTAACCACTTACTCTAACCAACACAGACAGGTTCTGTAAATTATGAAACAGTACTGGCATCTGCTACTTGATCATCCAACTTTGAATAAACACATTTTCCTGAAATTACATATAAAGTATCTGGATCAGTGTGGGACTGATCAATTAAAAGCCACTATGTCCGACATCAGGCAATGCAAGGAAGAAGTTGTTATCTTCAGATGCGGTACATGTGATTACTGTAATTTGTTGATGGAAGGTAGGTCCTTCCAACTCCCCAATGGATCTACGCACAATGTCAAACACTACATCACTTGTCAAACTAGATTATCTACACCAGTGGTTCCCAACTCCTGTCCTCGGGACCCACCAACAGGCCAGATTTTCAGTATTACCTTGGGGAGATGCAGACTAAAATACTGCAATCACTGAGCAGCAAATGATATCACCTGTGATGCATTTCAGTTATCCTGCAAACCTGGCCTGTTAGTGGGTCCCGAGGACCGGAGTTGATAACCACTGATCTACACTATATTGTCAAAAGTATTGGGACATCTGCCTACATGCACATTAACTTTAATGGCATCCCATTCTTAGTCCGTAGGGTTCAGTATTGAGTTGACCCACCCTTTGCAGCTATAACAGCTTCAACTCTTCTGGGAAGGCTGTCCACAAGGTTTAGGAGTGCGTCTATGGGAATGTTTGACCATTCTTCCAGAAGTGCATTTGTGAGGTCAGGCACTAATTTAAGACAAGAAGGCCTGGCTTGCACTGTCCGCTCTAATTAATCCCAAAGGTGTTCTATCGGGTTGAGATCAGGACTCTGTACAGGCCAGTCACGTTCCTCCACCTCAAAATTGCTCATCCATGTTTTTATGGACCTTGCTTTGTGCACTGATCCAAATCAATTTGGGGAATTATGGTGTGGGGTTTTTCAGGGGTTGGGCTTGGGCCCCTTAGTTGCAGTGAAGGGAACTCTTAGGACGTCAGCATACCAAGACATTTTGGACAATTTCATGCTTCCAACTTTGTGGGAACAGTTTGTGGATGGCCCCTTCCTGTTCCAACATGACTGCCCACCAGTGCGCTAAGCAATATCCATAAAGATATGGAAGAACTTAACTGGCCTGCACACCTCACCCGATAGAACACCTTTGGGATGAATTAGATCGGAGACTGCGAGCCAGGCCTTCTTATCCAACATCAGTGCCTGACCACACAAATGCACTTCTGGAAGAATGGTCAAACATTCCCATAGACACTCCTAAACCTTGTGGACAGCCTTCCCAGAAGAGTTGAAGCTGTTATAGCTGCAAAGGGTGGGCCAACTCAATATTGAACCTTACGGACTAAAGCATCGTACACACGATCCTATTTTTGGACGACCGAGCATCTGAAGCGCGTGTCCATGATTTTGTAGAGCATACTGACTATTGGAAATTTTGCGTCCGACAAAGGCGAGCGTAGTGTTAGTGAACGTACTAGGAGAGTATACAGAGGAAGTTAATTTTTGGTGCATCACCCTTTGGGCTCTTTCCGTTAATTTCACTATTAAAAAGATGATAATGTGCGCTGCATTTCGTAATTTCAATTGCTGCTTCACGAATGTTGATTGTGAATTACGATCGCCAGTTTACACGACCGAACACTTCCGGGTCGTTCCTTGATTCCGAACATGTGTGTTTGTACTTTTGACTTTTGTGTGTCGATTTCTGTACACACCATCCGAAAATCGGACGTGGCGTTGTCGTACGACAAAAACTTATTAGTCTGCACATCCAGCTTTTGTCTTATGAAAAATGTAAATCAGTTGTCGAAAGGAGCATAATAACATTAAGAATTTCGGACGACAGGCTGTCGTACGAGAATTCCCGTCCAAAATTCGCCTCATGTGTATGGGCCTTAAGACTGGGATGCCATTAAAGCAGGTGTCTCAATTATTTTGACAATATAGTTGAGATCATATTTTGCCAATGTGGAGCTTTCTACATTGGCAAAATAATCAGGCTTCTTTGGAAATGCATGAAAGATTATATGTATTATGCTAGAAACGGTCTTTTAGCCACTTGCTTACTGGGCACTTAAACCCCCCTTCTGCCCAGACCATTTTTAGGCTTTCAGTGCTGTTGCATTTTGAGTGAGAATTGCGCGGTCGTGCGACGTTGTACCCAAACAAAATTTTTTCAATTTTTTTTCCCACAAATAGGGCTTTCTTTTAGTGGTATGTGATCACCTCTGCGGTTTTTATTTTTTGTGCTATAAACAAATAAAGAGCGACGATTTTGAAAAACAATATTATTACTTTTTGCTACAATAAATATCCGTTAATTGATTGGTTTGCGCAAAAGTTATCGCGCCTACAAACTATGGGAATTAATTTATGGCGTTTTTATTATTTATTTTTTTTTTTTACTAGTAATGGCGGCGATCTGTGATTTTTATCGGGACTGCGATATTGGGATGGACATTTCAGACATTTTTTTACACTTTTTTGGGACCAATGACATTTATACAGCGATCAGAAATTTAAATCTCCACTGATTACTGTATAAATGTCACTGGCAGGGAAGGGGTTAACCTGCAGGGGGCAGTGAAGGGGTTAACTGTGTTCCCTGTATGTGTTCTGTGTGGGGGTGGGGCTGCCAGGGACATAACAGATCTAACTAATCCCAGTGACAGGGATCAGTAGATCTGTTATGTTCTCCTTCACAGAACGGAGAACCACTGTGTTTACATTGGCGGTTCCCCGTTCTGCAGCTCTGACAGGCGATTGCGGGTCACGAGCGGACATCGAGTCTGCCCGACCCGCAGGCACGCCCACGCAGCGTGCGGCGGCCATGCACACGCCGCAGACTGTGAGTGCGCACCGGGAGCGTGCACAAGGGCGGACGTCCACCCCGCAATTGAGATCCATGCTGTAGCCGTATTTCGGCTATAGCGCGAATCTGAAGGGGTTAAATTCTCCTATTGGTTATGATGTAGCATTTAAACACAACTACGATTAAGCTGTCATCAGATTTGCTGCTCTTGATAGGGTATATGAAGACTTTGATAAAAGGGTCCTCTGCGAAGAGGCTAAATGGATATACAACTTAAAGAGGTTGTAAACCTCAGCAAAGACAAAAACCTGCAAGACAAAGGCATAATGAGCTAGTATGCATCGCATACTAGCTCATTATGAAATACTTACCTTAGAGCGATGTCCTGAATTGGAGTTGGCACTCCGAGTACAGGGCCGACATCTTCCACTGAAGCTACTCCCGGGTTCACGGCTCCCGCGATGTGATTGGCCGGAGCCGAGATGATGTCACGGCACAGGTCCTGAAGAAACGGCACCAGCAGGTCGTTTCTTCAGTGCGCATGTGCCGATGACATGGGCAGCGGCACATATATTGAATATCTCCTAAAGTGTGCAAGTTTAGTAGATATTCACGATACCTACAGGTAAGCCTTATTATAGGCTTACCTGTAGGTAAAAGTGACGTAACAGAGTTTACATCCACTTTAAAGGCTACTGCATTACCAGGGCTTAATGATGTCCTCATTTTCAAATCTTTTTTAAAATTTGACATCTCGTAACCCCCTTTTCATATGCCTGTAAATAGGTCGTTATACAAATGTTAATGTTATATAACTTAGATGCAGTCCTCTGCATCTACATTTACTAGTTTGTTTATCTTTATTTTTTGTATGGAATTAGGTTCAAGTATGATCTTATGTATGCTATAAGTTTAAGCATGTCTGTGCATTTACATTCATATTTTTCCTCCCTTTTATGCAGTGGCGTCGGGAGGGGGAGCTAGAGCCCTGAATGGTCCCCCGATAAGGCCCGGGTCTCTGGGCAGTCAAACTCTGTTATTAGCCCCGAGCGATCAGCTATTAACCCCTATGAGGTCATGTCCTACTGTCCAATCCCGCTAGCGTGGGACATGTGACGTCCATTACAGGGCGCCGCTGCAACCAAAAGGTGGGAGTGACACTGCGGGTGCCGGATGGCCACGATGGACGTCACTTGGCCAATCCTGCGCTAGCGCGGGACGTGCAACGTCCATTAAAGGGCGCTGCCCCGCCCACTGCATTCAGAAGGCGAGCGACCCGCTCGTGTCAGACTGGGCCTCAGAGACAGGCTGCAGTGGCTTGGCAGTCGGCTGGTTTAATCTGATAGGAAGGAAGGTGGTAGATCTGTGTAACAACAGTGTGTGATCAGTGATGCCCCTCCAGGTCCTACAGGCTACAAGTATATGCTGTGTCAGTGTCCACCACAGTGAGAGGGCAGACAAGGTCCCACTGTAGCCTGGTCTATGCTGTGCATGTGTCACCCTGCAGTGAGAGGGCAGACAAGATCCTAGGTAGGTCAGTTTAGTGGTCAGCATTGATGGGCACACCACCCCCCCCCTCCTCCCCCCCGCTGACTAACATCAACCCCCCCCTCCCCGCGCCGACTATGAACACCGTTCCAGGCTGAATAAAGCCCCTGGTATTTTACCCACCTAGCAATGCCCCTGCTTTTATGTCAGAGAGATATCCTGTTCTCTCCCCTGGTCATGTGGGCTTACACATGTGGGGTCTCCTTGGGTGGCCACCACTGATAGTCTCCTTGTGTGAGGTGTATAGAGGGAGTTACGCCCCCCCTCTCTCGCTTTGCTTGGAGACTATGCCGCGGTCAGATATGGCCAGATCCACCTTCTTTTGGCAAAAGATGTGCTCCAGTCTGCCACGCAGACTGTGTAATGGTGGCTGCGCTGCGTTACACCCTTACGCCCGTTGGGGGAATTTACGGGGGTGGCAGCCTTGTACACCTGGTTTGTCCGGTACGGCCGGCTGCATTGTTCTCTGCGGTACGTCTCGCCGGCTGTAGTAGCACTGCGCTGGATGACCACACCGACTACAACGTACCGTCGCGTCGGTGGTAATGTGTCAGACGCACCGTCTGACCTCGTGTAGAAAGCGGTTCTCTTCCACCT
>BLSH010488067.1:12447-26182 GCA_018402905.1 Glandirana rugosa | reverse complement strand
AGCCGCCCCCTCGAACCTCGTAGGTCGCGACCTGAATGCTGCGGCTGCTCAGGGGGACGCCCCCACTGTAGCTCACAACCATGCCGCCTCAACTCCCAAGGTCAGTGGAGCCTTCGCCGACACCGTCGACGCCTAGGGTTCAGCCGACCCCTCCGCTTCTTTCACCCCCTCCGGTGACTACCCCACGCAGATAGACTGAGCCACTCTCCACTCCAGATACAAACGAAGCGCCCGGGGGACCCCCGTGTAGAGTTTGACCTCCACGCACTCGCGTATACCTTCCCCCTTATACACCTCTATAAAAGGGAAGATGGCGACCTTTTCAAATCCTCCTTTTTGCTCTCATCCGGCTTCACTTTATCCAAATTAAACTTTTCCAGCGGTAGAAGGGAAAATATCTCCACATATTCCCCCTTCCATATGCGCTCACGCACCTCCAGTTTGAGATGTGCCCCCAGGGGGCCCGCGAAGCAAACATAGACCTCACCTCTCACCGAGTCAGATAGACGCACCCCATCAGTGGCCTCCCCCACTTTCTTCGCCTCCCCAGCCGACTTGGGATCCGCAGCTGCCACAGCCGCTTCCGAGGTGACTGGAACCCTCAACTCCGCCGTACCAACACTCGATGTCACCCCCGCAGGGGGACTCGTCGGCGTCGTAAGTCCAGCGCTGGATGCTCCAAGCTCCCCCGCCGAAACCCAGGCCGATGCTGGAGACACAACCTGCGAGGAAGAAGCACTCGCCACACTACGCTCCAACAGCTCCCTACATCCCGACAGCCAATTCTAAAGAACCTGTGCCAGCACCCCTTCCTGGCGCGACACCCCCGCTTCAGCCAGCGCTAGTCGGGGGGATTCCCCCGACACCTCCCGCAGGCCCTTGCTGCCCCATTAACCCAGGCAAACCCTGGTCCCCCAACCCACTGGATAAGACAGACGAACTACCATTACGGACACCAACAGGGGACAAGACAGGTAAAGAAACTGACTCTTGCTGAGACTTACCAGGCTGACCCGGTGGTTCCACCCGCACAGCCGTTCCTCCAGATCCACGCCGTCCACTTGCTGCAGCTGCTTCCTCCTCCTCCTCCTGGGACTCTGTATGGTCGTCTGAGCACGAAAGCTCCCCTTCCGAACAGTCCCCGGCCATGTTCCTTCGGATGGCCGATGACGTGTCCAGGCCGCCAGCTCCTGCTGAACGCCCGTTAGTGTCCGAACGGTCCACCGCTATGTTCCTTCGGATAGCCAACGAAGGGATCAGGCCACCAGCTCCAGCCGAATGCCCATAGGTGACGTCATCAGCCGCCGCCTCGTGGCCCACGCGGCCATCGCGTACCGTCCTCCCCTGCCGAGCACTCCGGCGGCCACTCCCGGCCGCATGCTGTTCCAGCTCCGCTGATGGCGGCGGCACCCCCGGACCTCTGGATCCTCTGCTTCGTCTGGATGGGGTCCCGGCTGCCCGGATGGTAAGGCCGGCACCCGCCTAAAGTCTTTTCCCTCGCCCAGCCGCAACATCAGCATGGGAGGGAGTCCCTGCTGAGCCGGCTGCACGGTCCGGTCCCTCCGTGGAAGGGGAACGGGAGACCGCCCGTACGGGTGTTCTCCCTCCCTGGTCCCGCCCAAGCCGAGGATTCCTCCCAGCCCCCACGGCAACATGAGGGGCCTGTCTCTTGGCCTTCGGGGCTGAAGGGTCCCTGACGGGGCTCCTAGTGCGGCGGCCTGACCTTGGGGTCACATCAGGGCTGAGGCGCACAGGAGGCCTTGACCTCCTAGGCCGTAATGAGTGGGGAGTGGGCAAAGCATGAGCCCCCCCGGACCCCCGCAGGCATGTGATCTTCCAGCCACTGCGGGCCATTCGTCACTGCTGCTGCCCGAATATGGGCAAGCATGCCTTCTATGACTGCCATAACACCAACCTGCAGAAATGCTTCCTCACTGAGTGTCTGCTCCAACTGAACTCATCCAGCCACCCCCTACTGACCAAACTAGAAACTTATCCCCACCCTGCCACACCTAGTTCCTCCCTGGCTCTGACCACTCCTCAAATACCCTTAATCTGCCCGACGACAGTCTGAGCTGCACACACAGTCATGTAGGCCCTTCACTTAATGCTGCGCATCCCTTTCCAGGCCTGTTCTGGAGGCGGAGTCAGTGCAGGAATCACAGCTTGCAGGCAGCAAGGTACCATGGGATATGCAGTTCTTAGAAATAGAAAGTAAACAGAAGAGGGGAAGCTGCAAAGCATGCTGGGAATCCAGGAAGTTGTGGGAAGAGATGGACAGCAGACAACACAACATGAAAGGAGATTGTTCACGTAAGCTTATATCGGATTGTCAAATATAACTATTGTTTGTATTGATATTGCTGATGTTCTAAAATGAAAGTGTATGTTGTTATCAGAGAACTCTGTTGAATAGATTCAAAGTTATAGTAATTAAAGTGGTTGTAAAGTGCAAAAAAAAAGAAAAAAAACCTGCAAGAAAAAGGCATTATGAGCTAGTATGTATCGCATACTAGCGCATTATGAAATACTTACCTTAGATTGACGCTGTGGCAGCGGTCCCCAAGCACAGCTGTGACCGGCAACATGTCTGCTGAGGCTTCTTCCAGGTTCACAGGCTCCCACCAATCACAGCGCGGGCTCCAGCGCTGCAATTGGCCGGAGCCGCAATGACACGGGAGCCACCGGTCACGGCACGATCAATGGATAAATGACACCTTCGGGCCATTTATTCAGTGCGCATGTGTCGATGACGTTGGCACATGCAGATAAAGTGCATTTAGGAGATATGCAGGGAACCTACAGGTAAGCCTTATTATAGGCTTACCTGGAGGTTAAAGTCATTTAAAGGGGTTGACAACCACTTTAATCATTATAGAAGGTTGAAAATTAATTGATTCAGGATGGGTTTACACTTATGCGATTGCAGACATTGCATGTGATTCACACCGCATTCCTGTGCACATCGCATGCGATGTCTGTGCGATGCAAATAGCATTGCATTTGCACCAAAATGGTGCAGGACCCTTTTTTTGGTCCGTACCCATGCAATCCAATTCCACAGTTCACACTGCTTTCTGTGAACCAATTTGGGGGGTAATTAACTTTATTTTGACACCCACAACGGTTCGCAGAGCACAGTGTGAACTACCTGCGATTCAGATGCGATGCGGGAACCCTCACAGGAATCACTGTGGTTTCTGCATTGCACCAGTGTGAACCTAGCCTCAAAGTTATTGTAATTAATCTTTATAGAAGGTTTAAAAGGGATGGATGACTTTCCAGCCTTTCATATATTCCAAAATAGGTAAAGCTATGTAGATATACAGTGAGGGGAAAAAGTATTTGATCCCCTGCTGATTTTGTACGTTTGCCCACTGACAAAGAAATGATCAGTCTATAATTTTAAAGGTAGGTTTATTTTAACAGTGAGAGACAGAATAACAACAAAAATATCCAGAAAAGCGCATTTCAAAAAAGTTATAAATTGATTTGCATTTTAATGAGTGAAATAAGTATTTGACCCCTTCGTAAAACATGACTTAGTACTTGGTGGGAAAAATCCTTGTTGGCAGTCACAGAGATCAGACGTTTCTTGTATTTGGCCACCAGGTTTGCACACATCTCAGGAGGGATTTTGTCCCACTCCTCTATGCAGATCCTCTCTAAGTCATTAAAGCGGAGTTCCACCCAAAAGTGGAACTTCCGCTGGTTGGATTCCTCCCCCTCTCAGGTGTCACATTTGGCACCTTTCGGGGGGAGGGGGAAGAGGACACTTGTCTTTAGACAAGCGTCCTTTTCCACACATCCGGGAGCTCTGGCCGGCAGCCGCGGCCGCTGACGTCAGCAGCCCGGCTCCCTCCTCCCTGCTCGCTCTGCTTCTGGCTGCCTGGCCAGTAGCAGAGCGTGGTGGAGCCTCGAGCATGCGCAGTAAGGTGCCCGGCGTGAAGCTGTACTGCTACACGTCCGGGTTCCCTTACCCGTGATGGAGGCGGCTGCACCCGTCCCCCGATCCGAAGATCGGCGGCGGGTGCCGACATCGCTGGACTCCAGGACAGGTAAGTTGTCCTATTATTAAAAGTCAGGGGCTACTGTATGTGTAGCTGCTAACTTTTAATTTTTTTTTCCTACCTCGGACCACCGCTTTAAGGTTTCGAGGCTGACGTTTGGCAACTCAAACCTTCAGCTCCCTCCACATATTTTCTATGGGATTAAGGTCTGGAGACTGGCTCTAGGCCACTCCAAGACCTTAATGTGCTTCTTCTTCAGCCACTCGTTTGTTGCCTTGGCCATGTGTTTTTAGTCATTGTCATGATGGAATACCCATCCACGACCCATTTTCAATGTCCTGGCTGAGGGAAGAAGGTTCTCACCAAAGATTTGATGATACATGGCCCCGTCCATCGTCCCTTTGATGCGGTGAAGTTGTCCTGTCTCCTTAGCAGAAAAACACCCCCAAAGCATAAGGTTTCCACATCCATGTTTGACAGTGGGGATGGTGTTCTTGGGGTCATAGGCAGCACTCCTCCTCCTCCAAACACGATGAGTTGAGTTGATGCCAAAGAGCTTGATTTTGATCTCATCTGACCACAATACTTTCACCCAGTTCTCCTCTGAATCATTCAGATGTTCATTATCAAACTTCAGTCGGGCCTTGACATGTGCTTTCTTGAGCAGCAGAACCTTGCGGGGCACTGCAGGATTTCAGTCCTTCATGGCATAGTGTGTTACCAATTGTTTTCTTGGTGACTATTGTCCCAGCTGCCTTGAGATCATTGACAAGATTCTCCCGTGTAATTCAATTCCTCACCGTTCTTATGATCATTGAAACTCCACAAAGTGAGATCCTGTATGGAGGCCCACATCAAGGGAGATTGACAGTTATTTTGTGTTCCTTCCATTTGAAAATAATCGCATCAACTGTTGTCACCCTCACACCAAGCTGCTTGGCGATGGTCTTGTAGCCCATTCCAGCCTTGTGTAGGTCTACAATCTTGTCCCTGACATCCTTGGACAGCTCTTTGGTCTTGGCCATGGTGAAGAGATTGGAATTTGATTGCTTGCTTCTGTGGACAGGTGTCTTTTATACAGGTAACAAGCTGAGATTAGGAGCACTCCCTTTAAAGCGGTAGTAAACCCACCTAAAAAAATAAAAATAAATCCTGCAAGACAATAGCATAATGTGCTAGTATGCATCACATACTAACACATTATGAAATACTTACCTTAGAACAAGGCCTGACACGGTCAGCACTGAGGGAGCGGACATGATGGTCCTCTTCTTTCTTCCGAGTTACACAGCTCTGGCGCTGTGAGTGGCCGGAGATGTGTGATGTCACTCTCTCGCGGCAGCTCTTCGTTCTGGCAGCCAGCTCTGATTTTCTGGCCGCCTCCACTGGATCATCAGAGTGAATGTGCCGCTAATGTCAGCAGCTGCATGCAGGGCGAATATCACCTAAACTATGTAGGTTTAGGAGATATTAATTTTACCTACAGGTATGCCTTATTATAGGCTTATCTGTAGGTAAAAATCATACTTAAGGGTTTACTACCGCTTTAAGAGAGTGCTCCTAATCTCAGCTCATTACCTGTATAGACGACACCTGGGAGCCAGAAATCTTGCTGATTGATAGGAGATCAGATACTTATTTTACTCATTAAAATGTAAATCAATTTATAACTATATTATATTATTTATATATGTCGATAAAATAAACCTACCATTCAAATTATAGACTGATCATTTCAGTGGGCAAACATACAATATCAGCAGGGGATCAAATACTTTTTCCCTCACTGTAAAAGACACACATTAATCCAGCTATTTCCATTAAAAAGCGTGATTTGAATTTTTTAGCTCAAGCCATTTAAGCACCTAAATGTGCTTGATATCAACCTCGTGCAATTCCCACACATTTATCTCCCTCAATTCTGTGGCAAGTAGTCGCTATGCCCTATGAGTAGCACACAGTAGTCACAGTGTCTGCCGTCTGAACTACAGAGGTGCTGAAAGGAGGAGTTTCATGAGGTGGAGTCAGTGCAGGAAGCGCTGCTTGGAGGCAGCAAGGTACCATGGGATATGTAGTCCTTAGAGATGGAAAGTAAACAACAGAGGAAAAGCTCACAGCATGGTAAGATATTTTTCAAGTAAGCTAATGCTGGATTGTCAAATATACAGTATCTCACAAAACTGAGTACACCCTTCACATTTTTGTAAATGTATCTTCTTTTCATGTGACAACACTGAAGAAATTACACTTTGCAACTGTAAAGTAGTGAGTGTACAGCTTGTATAACAGTGTAAATTTGCTGTCCCCTCAAAATAACTCAACACAGCCATTAATATCTAAACCGCTGGTAACAAAAGTGAGTACACCCCTAAGTGAAAATGTCCAGATTGTGCCCAATTAGCAACCTTCCCTCCCCAGTGTCATGTGACTCAGTGTTACAAAGTCTCAGTTGTGAATGGGGAGCAGATGTGTTAAATTTGGTGTTATCGCTCTCACTCTCTCATACTGGTCTAGGCTATAAGATGAACATCAAGGGGAAAGGAAAGCCGCTCCAGGTGAGTGTAATAGACTCCAAATGCTGGGTGCACGTCAGGTCCATGAACCAATCGACACAAAATCCAAAGAGAAGGTAGACAGCACTCCAATTGAATTGGAAGTCAATCCATTTTATTTTCCAAAACATGTGTAAACATCACAAATAGTCATGACAAGAACATGCCCACTGGCAGGTAAGTAACAGGGCACAAAAAGATTAACGCGTTTCACAGAACACAGTCCGCTTAGTCATAATCTGGCTGGCTAGGCTATAAGATGATTACCCAAGACGTGAAACTGAGCTGCAGCATGGTGGCCAAGACCATACCACACCGCACACTGCATCAAATTAGTCTGCATGGCTGTCATCCCAGAAGGAAGCCTCTTCTAAAGATGATGCACAAGAAAGCCCACAAACATTTTGCTGAAGACAAACAGACTAAGGACATGGATTACTGGAACCATGTCCTGTTGTCTGATGAGACCAAGATAAAAACGTGTTTGGTTCAGATGGTGTCAAGCATGTGTGGCGACAACCAGGTGAGAAGCACAAAGACAAGTGTGTCTTGCCTACAGTCAAACATGGTGGTGGGAGTGTCATGGTCTGGGGCTGCAAGAGTGCTGGGGAACTACAGTTCATTGCGGGAACCATGAATGCCAACATGTACTGTGACATACTGAAGCAGAGCATGATCCCCCTCCCTCTGGAGAATGGTCCACAGTGCAGTATTCCAACATGAGAACGACCCCAAACACACCTCCAAGACGACCACTGCCTTACTAAAGAAGCTGAGGGTAAAGGTGATGGACTGGCCAAGCATGTCTCCAGACCTAAACTCTATTGAGCATCTGTGGGGCATCCTCAAACGGAAGGTGGAGGAGTGCAAGGTCTCTAACATCCACCAGCTTTGTGATGTCGTCATGGAGGAGTGGAAGAGGACTCCAGTGGCAACCTGTGAAGCTCTGGTGAACTCCATGTCCAAGAGGGTTAAGGCAGTGCTGGAAAATAATGGTGGCCACACAAAATATTGACACTTTGAGCCCAATTTGGAAATATTCACTTAGGGGTGTACTCACTTTTGTTCCAAGCAGTTTAGTTATTAATGGCTGTGTGTTGAGTTATTTTGAGGGGGCAGCAAATGTACACTGTTATACAAGCTGTACACTCACTACTTTACATTGTAGCAAAGTGTCATTTCTTCAGTGTTGTCACATGAAAAGATAGAATAAAATATTTACAAAAATGTGAGGGTTGTACTCACTTTTGTGAGATACTGTAGCTAGTGTTCGTATTGTCATTACAATGCTGATTTTATACAACGAAAATGTATGCTGTGACCATAGAACTCCTTTAGTGTGTGTCACTAACGCACATGTTTGAATTCAGGCTTTAACCACTTGCCGTCCGCCCACCGTCAAATGACGGCGGAGCGGTACGGCTCTCGTTCTGGGACGACGTCATATGATGTCGCTCCTTTAAGCCGGTATTGCGCGCGATTGGCCGCGTGCAACCCGGCTCTGTCGGTGGCGACGTGTCCCCGGGACACACCGTGTCACCGACTGGGATGAACAGCCATTGGTCATGGCTGTTTACCATGTGATCGGCCGTGACGATCACAAATGACACTGCCCCCATTCGTGCTGCGCGTGCATGTCGGTGGCAGCGTGTTCCTAGGGAACACTGCCGGTCACCGACACTGGTATCGCCTGTCACCCATTAGTGACCACCACCAGTCACCCATCACCCATCAGTGACCCTGACCAGTCACCCATCAGTGACCACCGCCAGTCACCCATCAGTGACCACTGCCATCACCCATCAGTGACCACTGCCAGACAGCCATCACCCATCAGTGACCACCGCCAGACAGCCGTCACCCATCAGTGACCACCGCCAGACACCCAGCACCCATCAGTGACCGTGGCGTGTCACCCGTCACCCATCAGTGACCGTGGCGTGTCACCCATCAGTGACCTTGGCGTGTCACCCATCAGTGACCGTGGCGTGTCACCTGTCACCCATCAATGACTGTGGCATGTCACCTGTCACCCATCAGTGACTGTGGCATGTCACCTGTCACCCATCAGTGACCGTGGCGTGTCACCCGTCACACATCAGTGACCGTGGCCTGTCACCCATCACTGACCGTGGCCTGTCACCCATCACCCATCAGTGACCACCACCAGTCACCCGTGGCCTGTCACCCATCAGTGACCACCGCCAGTTACCCATCAGTGACCACTGCCGTCACCCATCAGTGACCACCGCCAGACACCCCTCACCCATTAGTGACCACCGCCAGACACCCGTCACCTATTAGTGACCACCGCCAGACACCCGTCACCCATCAGTGACCACAGCCAGACACCCATCAGTGGCCACCGCCAGACACCCATCAGTGGCCACCGCCAGACACCCATCAGTGACCACCACCAGACACCCATCAGTGACCACCACCAGACACCCATCAGTGACCACCGCCAGACACCCATCAGTGGCCACCGCCAGACACCCATCAGTGGCCACCGCCAGACACCCAGCACCCATCAGTGACCACCACCAGACACCCAGCACCCATCAGTGACCACCGCCGGTCACCCATCAGTGACCACTGCCAGTCACCTGTCACCCATCAGTGACCACCACCAGTCACCCATCACCGACCACCGCCAGTCACCCATCAGTGACCACCGCCCATCACCCATCAGTGACCACCGCCAGACACCCGTCACCCATCAGTGACCACCGCCAGTCACCCGTCACCCATCAGTGACCATCGCCAATCACCTCTCAGAGACCGTCATCACCTATCAGTAAACATCACCTGTAAAAGTCTCACACATTTGGTATTGCCATACTCAGAGGGAGTAGTAGAATGTATTTTGGGGTGTCATTTTGCTAGGTACAGGTTATGTGTTGGAAATATCATATAAATGGACAACTTTGTGTAAAAATAAAATCAATTTAATTTTTTTCCCACGTTTTCCAAAAACGACTGGAAAAAAAATTACATGTTCAAAGGACTCACTATGCCTCATAGATTATACGTTGGGGTGTTTGCTTTCCAAAATGGGGTCATTTTGTGGGCAATTCCAATGTCCTGGTGCTCCAGGACCTTTAAAAGTGTAATAGCTAGATGGTTGAGAAATGAGATGTGTAATTTATGCTCGTAGAACGCCTGAAGGTGCTAGTTCAATGTTGGGTCTCTGTATGTGGCCAGGCTGTGTAAAAGTCTCACACATGTGGTATTGTCATACTCAGGGGGAGTAGTAGAATGTATTTTGGGGTGGCATTTTTGCTAGGTACATGCTATGTGCTAGAAATATCATATAAATGGACAACTTTATGTAAAAAAAAATGCGTTTTCATTTTTTTCCCCCCACAATTCTAAAAACTACTGGTAAAAAATGACATGTACAAAAGACTCATTATGCCCTATAGATTATATGTTGGGGTGTTTGCTTTCCAAAATGGGGTTATTTTGTGGGCAATTCCATTGTCCTGTTGCTCCAGGACCTTCAAAAACGTGATAGGTCGTCATGACATTAGATGTGTAATTTATGTCCCTAGAATACCTGACGGCGCTTTCTGCATGTTGGGCCTCTGTATGTGGCCAGGCTGTGAAAAAGTCTCAGACATGTGATATCGCCATGCTCAGGGGGAGCAGCAGAATGTGTTTTGGGGTATAATTTGTGGTATGCATATGCTGGGTGTGAGAAATAACTTGTTACTATATGACAATTTTGTGAAAAAAAAAGAAAAAGAAATCTTCATTTTGCAAAGAATTGTGGGGAAAAAAAATTAAAACTTCAAAAAATTCACCATGCCTCTTACTAAATACCTTGGACTGTCTACTTTCCAAAAAGGGGTCATTTGGGGGGTATTTGTACTTTCCTGGCTTGTTAGGGTCCCAAGAAATGAGAGAGGCTGTCAGTGCATCAGGTGTGATCAGATGTGATCAATTTTAAATGATTGGCACCATAGCTTGTAGACTCTATAACTTACAAAAGGACCAAATAATATATACTTATATGGGTTATTTTTACCAAAGATATGTAGCAGTATAAATTTTGGCCAAAATTAATGAAGAAAAATTACTCATTTGCAAAATTTTATGACAAACAAAAAAAAAAACATTTTTTCACAAAATTTTCAAACTTTTTTTTACTTATAGCACACACAAAAAATAACCCACTATTGATTAAATACCACCAAAATAAAGCTCTATTTGTGTGAAAAAAAGGACGCAAATTTCATAAGGGTACAGTGTTGCATGACTGAGTAATTGTCATTCAAAATGTGATAGCGCTGAAAGCCGAAAAATGGCCTGGACGGGAAGGGGGTTTTCATGCCCAGTACTGATGTGGTTAAAGAGGTTGCAAACATCCAAAAAAAAACTGCACTCTGCCTTCTTTTTTTTTTCAGGCTTTTCGCATTATGAAATACTTACTTTAGAACGATGCCCTGCAGCGGCGCCGATATTACACTGACACGGCCGACATCTTTCCCGGAGTTACTTCTGGGTTCGCGGGCTCCGGCGCTGTGATTGGCCGGAGCCGCAATGATGTCACTCCCGCTCATGCTCGTGGGTGCCGCCGGTCATTGCACGGGCCCTGAAGAAACGGCCTTATTATAGGCTTACCTGTAGGTACAATTAAAGAGGAAGACTTCACTTCCTCTTTAAGGTTTCCTAAAAACACGGAGGTGTGGGTTTGCTTTCTGACTAATAATTAGCTGTCATTCTAGTTTGATAAGATTCTTGTCTTGCTGTCACAGCTAACATTAAACTGTTTTCTTTTGTTATTGTTCCATGGAAAGCTGTCCACATGGTGTTCTTTGGAAGCATGGGGACACCTGTACTCTGCCATCTTTTTTTTCAGGCTTTTCACATGGGTACGTTGCGTTCCTTTCAGCAGGGGATTCATGAGCAAACTCCCTTCTGAAACTAGAAGTAAACAATGAGTTTAAACTTGTACCTACAGATGAGCTTACAGTAAGTCTTACCTGTAGGTACTGTAAATATCTCCTAAACTTGCGTCATTTCATAGATACAGTGGAACCTCGGATTACGAGCATAATCCGTTCCAGAAGAATGCTTGTAATGCAAAGCACTCGTATATCAAAGCAAATTTCCCCATAGGAAACAATGGAAACTCAGATGATTCGTTCCATGACTGCTTCCCTTTGCAGCACTGTATGTGGCCAGAGGTGTGGGGGCGCTGGTGAGGCTCGGAAACACTCAGAAACTGTTGATACTTTCTGGTTCTCCGAGTATTTCCGAGTGTGTCCGAGCCTCACCAGCACCCCACACCTCTGGCCACATACGGTATTGCATACACAGAGGCTTGAATCCTGCTCTTCTTGCGAGACAGTGCTCCCAAACCATGTCAGGATTAAAAAAAAACCCAAAAAACAGCTTGTATTGCACAACGCTCGTAAAAGCGCGTTACTCACAATCTGAGGTTCCCCTGTATTCAGTTGGCTCCAACTGGTGACGTCACTGGCACATGTGCAGTACACTGTGTATTAAGCGCACACTAAGGGTGCGGTGAGCGCCATGTCGCGACACTGACTTTTGCGCCCATGTGCGGTAGTGAAGTCATCGCAGCCCAGCCATGGAGTGTGAACCTGGAAGGCAGACCGGGCGGAGATGAAAGAGCTAGGAGTGGTGACAACTCAGCGCTGGAGGGCTCTGCTTGAAAGGTAAAGTCGGTCATAAACCTGTCACATTTAGGTCCAAAAAATGAAAAAGGACGCAGTCCTTATTGTCTTCTTTTTTTCTGGACCTAAATTGACTTGGAAGTAGGCAGATGTAAACAGGTGTTTACTTTACCAAGTAACTGTAGCAGCTATCAGAGTTCCGCACCAAGCTGGCTGGATATGATATCACTGTTCTGAAAACATCTGCAAACTGTGTGTGAAGAGCGCAACCATATGCATGCTCTTCTCTATGCTGTATTTTCAAACACACTATCCAGATGTTTGAAGTGCATGTGTATGGTTTCTCCCCGGTTTTAGGTAAAGTGTTCTATTCTATTTCCAGATGTATGAAGAAAAGATGTAATGTGTGAAGAACATCTTTTCTAGGCAAAGAAAAGATGTGTGTGAATAGCAGATGTGCAAGCATTAGCGGCAATATGAAAAGCGACAGACTAAAAAGAAGTGTGAAGATGAAGAACACTTCTTTTTAGTCTGTCGCTTTTCATATTGCCGCTAATGCTTGCACATCTGCTATTCACACACGTGTGTTCTGCACCACAACAGATGTTCTTCACACATTACATCTTTTCTTCATACATCTGGAAATAGAATAGAAGTTCTATTCTATTTCCAGATGTATGAAGAAAAGATGTAATGTGTGAAGAACATCTGTTGTGGTGCAGAACACACGTGTGTGAATAGCAGATGTGCAATGATTGACGGTTTCATTTAAAGTGATACACACATTTTAAAAAGAAGTGTGAATAAAAGATGTGCAATGATTGACGGTTTGATTTAAAGTGACACACAGACTTGAAATAATTGTGCAGAAGAGATGTGCACTGATTCCCGGTTTCATTTAAAGTGATGAAGCAAGTGTTGGGGCGCAACTCTGATGGTACATAAACTAGTTATTAAAAATGTAATCAATATAATGGATTATTCTAACCTGCATGAGGGAGGCAACCTGGGGAGGGGGGATAAGATAATAATAGTAATAATAATGATATGATACGTAAATGGCAGATTAATATACCATGCTGTTAAAATTAGAACTAAAAACATAATAAAGAGGAAGGGGGGGGGGGGAAGGAAGGGGGGGACGGGGAACAGTAAAAACCTGGGGAGAATGTAGGGCTGAGTCCGTAAAATATGCAGCTCTGCACTGAGGGCAGCCTGAATAGCGTGGACCCGGATCCAGCAGTCCACTAAACTGAAACAGAAAAAACAAAGGAAGGCGCCTCTGAGTGCAGCAGCAAAGTTAGGCTTTAATACAACAGATTAAAAACACTCACATATTCCAAGTGTTAATAGGGCATGCAACGACTGTCCCTTTGAGGAGGGTGTCCGTACGTCAATGTCCTCAGCTTCATCGGATGTAAGAACTGTCCCATGCCGCTCCTGCGGCCGCCATGATGTTTGTAATGAAGCCGGCTTCTGCAGCACAGTACAGGTAGAGGCTAGGGAAGCGCTGCCGAGTGTGTCCGAG
>BLSH010488057.1:919229-943752 GCA_018402905.1 Glandirana rugosa | reverse complement strand
CCCCCCCCCCCCCCCCCCCCGCATCTGTTGGTGTCAGATTGACCACCTCAGCATTGCCGCCCTGTTATAAGTCACTGACCACCTCTATTAGTAGTATAAAAAACAAAAAAATCCACCTTGGTTTGTAGGCGCTATAACTTTCAGGCAAACAAATTAATATCCACTTATTGGGAATACATATTGGCCTAAATTCATGAAGAAATTAGATCTTTTTAAAAAAAATTATTTGACATGTTTTATAGCAGAAAGTAAAACTTTTTTTTTTTTTTCAAAATTTTCTAAATTTTTTCATTTATATCACGAAAAACAAACAAAAAGCCAGTGGTGGCCAAATACCACCAAATGAAAGCTTTATTTGTGGGATCAAAATCATAAAAACTTAGTTTGAGTACAGTGTTACATGACTGTGCAATTACCAGTTCAATACAGTCAGGTCCATAAATATGGGGACATCGACACAATTGTAATCTTTTTGGCTCTATACACCTCCACAATGGATTTGAAATGAAACAAACAAGAAGTGATTTAACTGCAGACTTTCAGCTTTAATTTGAGGGTATTTACATCCAAATCAGGTGAACAGTGTAGGAATTACAACAGTTTGTATATGTGCCTCCCACTTTTTAAGGGACCAAAAGTAATGGGACAATTGGCTGCTCACCTGTTCCATGGCCAGGTGTGTGTTATTCCCTCATTATCCCATTTACAAGGAGCAGATAAAAGGTCCAGAGTTAATTTCAAGTGTGCTATTTGCATTTGGGATCTGTTGCTGTCAACTTTCAATATGAGATCCAAAGAGCTGTCACTATCAGTGAAGCAAGCCATCATAAGGCTGAAAAAACAAAACAAACCCATCAGAGAGATAGCAAAAACATTAGGTGCGGCCAAATCAACTGTTTGGAACATCCTTAAAAAGAGAGAACGCACCTGTGAGCTCAGCAACACCAAAAGACCCGGAAGACCATGGAAAACAACTGTGGTGGATGACCGAAGAATTCTTTCCCTGGTGAATAAAACACCCTTCACAACAGTTGGCCAAATTAAGAACACTCTCCAGGAGGTAGGTGTATGTGTGTCAAAGTCAACAATCAAGAGAACACTTCACCAGAGTGAATACAGAGGGTTCACCACAAGATGTAAACATTGGTGAGCCTCAAAAACAGGAAGGCCAGATTAAAGTTTGCCAAACAACATCTAAAAAAGCCTTCACAGTTCTGGAACAACATCCTATGGACAGATGAGACCAAGATCAACTTGTACCAGAGTGATGGGAAGAGAAGAGTATGGAAAAGAAAAGGAAGTGCTCATGATCCAAAGCATACCACCTCGTCAGTAAAGCATGGTGGTGGTAGTGTCATGGCGTGGGCATGTATGGCTGCCAATGGAACTTCTTCTCTTGTATTTGTTGATGTGACTGCTGACAAAAGCAGCAGGAGGAATTCTGAAGTGTTTCGGGCAATATTATCTGCTCATGTTCAGCCAAATGCTTCAGAACTCATTGGAAGCGCTTTGCGGTGCAGATGGACAATGACCCAAAGTATACTGTGAAAGCAACCAAAGAGTTTTTTAAGGGAAAGAACTGGAATGTTATGCAATGGCCAAGTCAATCACCTGACCTGAATCCGATTGAGCATGCATTTCACTTGCTGAAGACAAAACTGAAGGGAAAATGCCCCAAGAACAAGCAGGAACTGAAGACAGTTGCAGTAGAGGCCTGGCAGCGCATCACCAGGGATGAAACCCAGCGTCTGGTGATGTCTATGCGTTCCAGACTTCAGGCTGTAATTGACTGCAAAGTATTTGCAACCAAGTATTAAAAAGTGAAAGTTTGATTTATGATTGTTAATCTGTCCCATTACTTTTGGTCCCTTAAAAAGTGGGAGGCACATATACAAACTGTTGTAATTCCTACACCGTTCACCTGATTTGGATGTAAATACCCTCAAATTAAAGCTGAAAGTCTGCAGTTAAAGCACTTCTTGTTTGTTTCATTTCAAATACATTGTGGTGGTGTATAGAGCCAAAACGATTAGAATTGTCTATGTCCCAATATTTATGCACCTGACTGAATCTCAGGGATGAATAGCAAAAAAATGGCCTGGTCATGAAGGGGGTAAAATCTGCCCAAGCTCAAATGGTAAATACGGACTATCAAACCAGAGAGCACTAGCTCTCTCTCTACCCCCTACCCCCGCAACACAAACTGACAGCCCCCGAATACAACAGTGTACCTGCCGTCTATTCCCAGTGTCCTGTATGAGAGGGACAAGACTATAGCCTGTTCTGGGTTATGCCCCTGTACAAAGATGGCCACCTCCATACAAGGACCTAAGGCGTGGTAGGTCAGTAATGGGGAAAATATCAGTTGTGGGGAAGACCGTACTCGTGATTAATGCTTTGTCCGTCGCCTGCCTTTTCTTTGCACAACTTTCGTAGTTCAATTCCATTTTAACACGCTACCTACCGGGGAGTTTATTACAACCAGTTGGCTAGATGCCTCCTCTAGATTTTGGTTTTGATAATGGTAGAACAACCCTAACATCCCACAAGTCTCTACTCTTAAATATTATGCTTTTCAGCATAAAGGCAACTATAAAAATCAGAAACACGTACTCTACATTTTAGGAAGAACTTGGAGTATTTTCTTTTTTTTTTCTGTTAAAACCCAGTGCTGGACTCCGCATGTTTTTGAAGATGCTTGTTATAATTTTTTTTTTCTTTTCTCCCACACTTAGAAGTGTCACATAAAACGTTTGAATAACCCAACAGCAGAACTTCAAATGGAATTATATGAAGAGTTACACAAAGTTCTCCACTTGCATTCATTGTGGCTCCCTCTTCTCATTTTCTTCATAGCTAGAAAATTTTTGACATTTTTGACACTTAGAACATTTTGTCTTGATATTGAATGACTTGAAGTCTGCGTGCAATTGTTCAGGGTATAACCGGTTGACCCGTCACATCCCCACATGTGGTTTTCTGGGTCCTTTGTAGTCCTTGGCACACATTTCTTTGGTAAGGAACTCATGAAAAAAGCCTTTTGTATCAGGCAAATGTATGAATGAACCAGATTAAGGGTTGAGTGTTGTAGCCAAGAATAACCCCGAATCATTATCGGATCAAGTTGGCCTCTGGAGAGCTGAAAACCTGCAGCCTGTACTTGTCTTACAAAGCTGGACGCCAACGCTGGCTTCTGCTGCCTTGTGACATAACCTGTCAGTGTGGAGGCTTAATAGCTAGCAATCTCCTGGAATGCCCAAGGTCCTTGGTCTTATCATTTATTTATTTTCTCAGCTTTCTCATACTTTTTCTTGGCCGGGAAGAACTCTTTCTTGTCCAGATACAACACGGGCGTCACGGATGTTAAAGGCTGAGCAGTTTGGCCGTAATCGAGAACACGAGGTGGTGTAGGATAATCTGGTATTCAGACATGGCTTACATTGAGGTGTGATGATCTGCAAGTTCAGTAGATGGAGCAAATGTGACCTCTTCCGTGTCCTTCAGTCTTGGACTCCTTTACATCACTTTGCAATTTTTGGTGCATTGGTGCGTTGCATTAAACAGCCCATTCAAAATAATGGGCTGCAATACACCTCAATACAGATGGTCCCCTAGTTACAAACATCCGACTTACAAACTACTACTTACAAACGGAGGGAGTCAACAGGAAATAACAGGAAATTGTCCCATAGGAAGGGAAATTCACTCCTATAAGAGTTATTATGGGAAAAAGGTGTCTCTACTGATGCATTATTACCAATCCTGGTTTCCACAACAACCCAAAATATTCAAAATCCAATTATCATTGGGACAGGAAGTGAGGTGAAATCTTCTGAACAGAAACATAGAGTGCAAAACAAACAGTACAGCGGTGTTACCCCTTTCCTATGCTATCCAAAAAGTTTAAAAATAGTTTTTTGGCTGAAGCTACACTTAAATAATGTACCTGTTCCCACTTACAAACAGATTCAACTTAAGAACAAACCTACAGTCCCTATCTTGTTCGTAACCTGGGGACCGCCTGTATGCAGAAAACTAGGTCACCTTTGCTATTAAGGCCTCATACACACGGGCGTTAACGCCATGGTTTTGAAATGTTTTTACAGTTTAAAAACGCCACACCATGTAATTCAATGGCCTCATACACACGTTGACGTTTTTGAGCTGTAAGTGGCATCGGCATTCTTTAGCTGTAGAACTAACGCAGGACCAGCGCGTTCGGAAGCTGCAGCTTTCGAGCGTTTTTGACGATAAGCCGGCAAAACGCTCAAAAACGCGCATTAGTGCTGTAGCAACGTTAAACTGCATTTTTACTGTCCCTGTTTTTTATTCGTTTTCCTTGGCATTGTGGGTAATTTGGGAGTGGAAAATAGCAGAGGGAAAAAAGTGCCTTAGCTCTAACGCGCAAAAATGCCGGTGAGCGCGCATTGACGCCAATGCAAAATGCAATGAAATCACATTTTTAACGCCCATGTTTATGAGGCCTAATTGCAGCACAGTGCAATGCACATGATACCCCTCAGTGTGTGGCAGTACATAAGTGTTGTGGAGTTGTGTTAGGGTGGCATTCACATTGAATGGCATTGCAGCATACCAGAGCACGTAATATTGGACGGGAGAGCTCGGTAAAGGCGACGGGGGTTGGGTTGGGGGGTGATTACTGGACGTTGCAGTGATGCAAGCTGTGTGAACGAGCCAATAATCACTTCCTGTATTTAGGCCGTTTATAAGTGGTTATGCAAGGAACTTGGTTGAAGCTACAACCATAATCCCAATATCGGTGTTTTTAGCTGCTGATTCCCTACACAGCGAAAGTGATCTGAGCTGCAGTTGAGCTGATTGATCATCTTTACAGGCGTGGAAGGGGTCACTACCCCTTGTACCCTTGCTTCCAACATTTCGACCACCAAGAGTGAGGTAAAATGCTTAGTACCTCCAGGTTTAATAGAGCAGTTACTTTCTTCCATGTTTCAACACTTGTGTTTGGTGATTGGTTGCTCAGTTATTCACTGCTTTCACATGGGGAGGAGAGAGCTTGTTACTGGTGGCTGAATGAGCCAAGGAGGGTAGTAAACAGATGTGAGTATCTGCAGCAAAGGGAACCAGAAATAATGCAGTCCTGCTGCACCACCCTACATGGGCAAATCACAGCTTTACTTCAAAGAACTATCTCTAGTTAAAAATGGATATATACACTATATTACCAAAAGTATTGGGACACCTGCCTTTACACGCACATGAACTTTAATGGCATCCCAGTCTTAGTCCATAGGATTCAATATTGAGTTGGTCCACCATTTGTAGTTATAACAGCTTCAACTCTTCTGGGAAGGCTGTCCACAAGGTTTAGGAGTGTTTTTATGGGAATGTTTGACCATTCTTCCAGAAGTGCATTTGTGAGGTCAGACACTGATGTTGGACGAGAAGGCCTGGCTCACAGTCTCCACTCTAATTCATCCCAAAGGTGTTCTATCGGGTTGAGGTCCATTCAAGTTCCTCCACCCCAAACTCACTCATCCGTGTCTTAATGGACCTTGTTTTGTGCACTGGTCCCAATCCGGGGGGATTATGGTTGTTTTTCAGGGGTTGGGCTTGGCCCCTTGGATTCCACATGTTTTTTTTCAGCATTTCAGAAAATTCCAAACCTCTTAAAACATATACAATGCAATTTATCTTGTTAGTTGCTGTCCTCTCACCTCCGATATCAAGATAGAGGGAGGAGGGCATGAACCACACAAAAAGAGAAAAAAAACAGGTGTGTGTGGGGGGTGTGACCGACTACATATGTAGATATAATCCTGTTGGGAGGGTACAGAAAGGTCATTTTTCGGCCAGTTAATGGGTAAAAAACGTTAATTGAGTTTTTTTGAGGCAAGAAAACGAACAAATGATAAATTGAAAGGTTAATGTGTTTCCTGTCCAAACTTTGCTTTAGGTGCAAAAACAAACAAAAAACTGATTCTTTTATGTCCATTGCACCATTTATCGGTCATTACATGATGGTACTATCGTTTGCTCTCACGGCCGAATGTTCATTTTTCGAAAATGGCTTTGAACCATTTTTCGTATAGTGTATGGCCAGCATAAGATTGGGATGCCTTTAAAGTTCATGTGTGTGTAAAGGCAGGCGTCACAATACTTTTGGTAATATAGTGTATATTTTATTAAAAAATTAACTGTTAAAAACTCTAAATAAGGTCATCCTCAGATATTGGAAAATGGTGATCACCGCATCCAAGAAAGAACAGAAAGAATGGAGAAGGGATAAACAAGCTTAATCTTCTAATGCGTATGGAAAAACTCACAGCCCAACTGTAGGACAGATACCTACAATTTTCCTACACCTTGGTTCCCTGCATCCCCTTCCAAGACTGCACCCCCCCCCCCCCCCGGTTCTGCACCTTGCTCACACCCATAAAGCTTTGGATGTGTGAAGTGAGGATCTGGTAGGAATTCGCCCTTCACCTGCTCTGTTATCCTCTTTCAACCTCTTCATTATCCCGCTCTTCTTTTCTGCATTAGCTCTTCAGACTTAATATTTTTCTTTTCACACTGACCTAGAACAGGGAGGTCCTGTATATAGCGCCTATAAACTATGGAACATATACTGGAATTTACGCAGCTCTAGACTCTATATCAGGGTTTCTCAACCAGGGTTCCTCTAAAGGTTGCTAGGGGTTCCTTGAGCAATGGTCAATTTCTACCTCTCAGATAAATTCCCAATAATAACACTGATCTTTTTATCTATTGGTAAGGGGGTAATTCTTCCCAATGACCACAAGTGTAAGGAGCATTCTTCCCATTGACCATCACACTAATGTATCATAAGTTGTAGATTTTTAATTTTTAGCAGGGGTTCCCCGAGACCGGAGAATTATTTCAAGGGTTCCTCTGTGTTGAAAAGGTTGAGAAAGGCTGTTCTATACTAATAATGGCAGTGATGAGTGACTTATAGTTTGACTGTGGTAGTGTGGTGGGCAACGTGGCGCTAACAGGCACTGGCTGGGAGGATCACTAACTGACACAGACATCGCTACCAACGCAAATGGTGATTAGTGATAATACTGTACTAATGACACTGGCTGGGAAGGGGTTAACATCTAGGGGCAATCAAGGGGTTAACTTTGTGCCTAACAATGTGTAATGTGTGCTGCTTTTACTTACTGATCTGACTGTTTTTTATATTATAGTGGCCCATCATTGGTATCCGTGGGAAAATAGTGCCCCATCATTGGTATCGGTGGGAGGAATAGTGCCCCATCATTGGTATCAGTGGGAGGAATAGTGCCCCATCATTGGTATCAGTGGGAGGAATAGTGCCCCATCATTGGTATCAGTGGGAGGAATAGTGCCCCCTCATTGGTATCAGTGGGTGGAATAGTGCCCCATCATTGGTATCGGTGGGAGGAATAGTGCCCCATCATTGTTATCAGTGGTAGGAATAGTGTCATATGATTGGTGTCAATGAGAGGAATAGTGCCCCATCATTGGTATCAGTGGGAGGAATAGTGCCCCATCATTAGTATCAGTGGAAGGAATAGATCCCCATCTTTGGTGTCAGTGGGAGGGATAGTGTCCCATCATTGGTGTCAGTGGGAGGAGTAGTGCCCCATCATTGGTATCACTTGGAGGAATAGTGCTCCATTATTATCAGTGGGAGGAATAGTGACCCATCATTGGTATCAGTGGGAAGAATAGTCCTCCATTATTGGTATCAGTGGAAGGAATAGTCCTCCATTATTGGTATTAGTGGAAGCAATAGTGCCCCATAATTGGTATCAGTGAGAGGAGAGGAATAGTGCCCCATCATTGTTATCAGTGGTAGGAATAGAGCCCCGTCATTAGTATCAGTGGAAGGAATAGTGCCCCATCATTGGTATCAGTGGGGGGAATAGTGCTCCATTATTGGTATCAGTGGAAGCAATAGTGCCCCATCATTGGTGTCAGTGGGAGGAATAATGTCCCATCATTGGTATTAGTGGGAGGAATAGTGCCTGATCATTGGTATTAGTGGGAGGAATAGTGTCATATCATTGGTGCCAGTGAGAGGAATAGTGCCCCATCATTCGTATCAGTGCGAGGAATAGGGCCCAATCACTGATAATAGTTGGAGGAATAGTGCCCTATTTTTGGCTTCAGTGTAAGGAATGGTGCCCCATCATTGGTGCCTTTTGAAAGGAATGGTGCTGTATCGTTGGTGTCAATAGGAGGAATAATGCCCCATCATTGGTATCAGTGGGAGGAATAGTGCCCCATCATTGGTATCGGTGGGAGGAATAGTGCCCCATCATTTGTATCAGTGGGAGGAATAGTGCCCCATCCTTGGTGTCAGTGAGAGGAATAGTGCCCCATCACTGATAATAGTTGGAGGAATAGTGCCCCATTTTTGCTTCAGTGTAGGGAATGATGCCCCATCATTGGTGCCTTTTGAAAGGAATGGTGCTGTATCGTTGGTGTCAATAGGAGGAATAATGCCTCATATTAGTGGCAGAAATAGTGCCCCAAGGGCCAGATAAAGGCAAGCAAAGGGCCACATCCAGCCCATAAGCCACAGTTAGGAGATCAATGCCTTAGAAGAGAGGTGGCCCTTTTCTCATGAAAGGATTGGATGGCCATCCTTGTCTTATCTTCTCATAGAGACCTCACATTGATATGTTAACAAACTGCAGAGTACCACAATGCATGGAGGAGACACAGGAACCCTGACCCGCTGCCAGGCGGTCTATCTTCACATGATTGAAATGACCACTGTACATACTCTTCTCTGTTATGTCGTTGGATATATTGCCTTTTCACAATGCCAGTTTTTATCTTTTGCTGTTTAAAGATTTACTTTTTATCTCTGCAAGGGAGATGTCCGGTGGTGGGACTCAGCATTGCCATGGGGGTTACTCAGCATGCTCCATTGACACATTGTTCAGCTTACCCCCCGCTGGCTGTGATTCCTAGCAGCAGCAGCCAATGGCTCCCACTGCTGTCTCTGAGTCAATGAGGAGAGAGAGTCGAGAGAGCTGCTGCTCTTGTGCACATCGTTGGATCGAGATGGGGCTCAGGTAAGTATTTAGGGGAGGCTAGGGGGAGCTGCACTCAGATTTCTTTACCTTCATGCATAGAATGCATTATGGTATGTAAAAAATATATTCTTGGTCTCTAGAACCACTTTAACCACTTCCACACTGCCTACAGTATATTTACTGCGGCAGTGTGGACGTGTCCCGCAAATCGCCTCAAATAGACGGCGATTTGCAGAGTGGTTGCCGCACTCCGGAGGAGTATGCCTGCGGCTCGATGTAAACACGGTGGTTCCTCTCTCTGTCACTGGGATCAGTTAGATCTCTTATGCCCATAACAGCCCAGTCCCCTCACAGTTAGAACACGCCTAGGGAACAGTTAAGCCCTTCACTGCCAATGACATTTATACAGTAATCGGTGGACATTTAAATTTCTGATCGCTGTATAAATGTCCCAAAAAAGTGTCAAAAATGTCCGCAGCAAGATCGCAGTATAGCTAACAATCGCAGATCGGCGCTATTACTAGTAAAAAATAAAAATCAATAAACGCAGATTGCGATTTTTTTTTTTTTTTTTTTAACCAAAAATATGAGGACGCATATAAATCGGCCAAAACCGATGAAAAAAAAATGTTTTTTTATATATTTTTTTTTTTGGATTTGTATTTTAGCAAAAAGTGAGAAAACCGTGTTTTTTTAATTTTTTTTTTGTTTGCAAAATTTTTGCTATTTTTTTGTTTATAGCGGCGATCAGAAGTGACGCAGAGGTGATCAAATACCACCAAAAGAAAGCTCTATTTGTGGGGGAAAAAAGGACGCAAATTTTGTTTGGGTACAACGTCATATGACCGCCCAATTGTCAGTTAAAGCGACGCAGCGCCGAATCGCAAAAAGTGCTCTGGTCCTAAAGGGGGAAATCCTTCCGGGGCTGAAGTGGTTAAGCTGAGCACCTAGACATTCTCATCTCTGCAAGTGTTCTCAGAAACCCAAATCCTCTTCTCCTGACATATCAGAGGTTTTACAATAACGCGGCGTGGCTTTGCGCCGTGTGCCGGGAATACGAAATCGTCTCCATATGCTGCGTGCTTTCTCTTCATCGGCCCAGAAAATGTTTACACAAATACACTTTATTGAACCGATCGAGTGTCTGCCTGACCCCGGCGGTAATGTATTCTCTGCACAGGGTTAACCAGCCCCCAAATTCTGCCTCTGAAATGCGGTTAGCGGCTCATATGGAAGCTGTTTATATTCTGTGTATATTTTATACTTAATTCCTTTCCGTGGGGTATTGCTTGCCTCTAATGTTTCCACCCTGGATTGCTGAAGCCATTGTGCATTCCTGTGAGTCGGTGATACCCCCCCCCCCCCCCTACTTCCACCGGTGATCCTATTTCACAGGTATCCTTTTACCCCAACTTTCACCAAGCTCCTGTCTGCTTAATAGGGGTTTCTCTTCCTAATATTTTACATTTATATTCACAATGTGTAACCTTAGAATGTCAGTCATGATGGGCTATACATTCCCTCGATCTAAGCAGACAGACAACAAACATGCATAATGAGGTTACTTGGGGGTGCTTAGTATTTCAGAGAGAACCTGTCAGAATGGAAATTGGAGCTGTCATTGCTGACTTGAGTTGCAAGCTGCAGAACTGATGTCCTCATCTGTGGTCTCGCCAACCTATAGGAAGCATGCAGCCAGTAATGGGGGCACGATGAATGATGCCCACCCTCATCAAAAAATAGATTTGACCTGAGTTTTACTGGCTCATTCGTTTTTCTCATTGCTGTACATTTTGCTGATGGGCTTTTGTTGATTGCAATATAAACAGCAACTGCTCCCCTATGTGTCACTTTATTATTATACAGGATTTATATAGCACCAACAGTTTGTGCAGCACTTACCGTAATCATTTTCTTGCAAGATTTGGGGTCTTTGGGTTTGATTCATACCACATTTGTTGCATTGAGCTCGCTTAAACTTAAACACATTAGCAGAAAACCGGGTGAACAATCGTCCGGTTTTCCTCGATGTTTCCCAGCAAGTGGAAACCGAGGATGGAGATAATGTACACAAATTCTCATACGACAATTTGTCGTTTTGTTTCTTATCATGGGCAGTCTTTCGTATCTGATTTTTCTCATACGAAACCAGTACGCATTAACCACTTGCCTACTGGGCACTTGCACCCACTTCCTGCCCGATTTTCAGCTTTCAGTGCTGTCACACTTTGAATGACAATTGCGCAGTTATGCAATGGTGTACCCAAACAAAATTTTTATCATTTTTTTCTGTAGACTGATAGAGCTTTCTTTTGGTGGTATTTAATCACCGCTGGGTTTATTTTATTTTTTTGCTAAACAAAAAAAGTATGAAAATTTAGAAAATATTATAGTTTTTCTTAGCTTGTTAGGAAAATTTTGTAAAGAAGTAATTTTTCTCTTGATGTGTGCTGATGAGGCTGCACCGATGAGGCTGAACTGATGGGCACCGATGAGGCTGAACTGATGGGCACCGATGAGGCTGAACTGATGGGCACCTATGAGGCTGCACTGATGGGGCTGCACTGATGGGGCTGCACTGATGGGGCTGCACTGATGGGGCTGCACTGATGGGGCTGCACTGATGGGGCTGCACTGATGGGGCTGCACTGATGGGCCTGCACTGATGGGCCTGCACTGATGGGCCTGCACTGATGGGCCTGCACTGATGGGCCTGCACTGATAGGTGGCACCGATGGGCCTGCACTGATAGGTGGCACCGATGGGCCTGCACTGATAGGTGGCACCGATGGGCCTGCACTGATAGGTGGCACCGATGGGCCGGCACTGATAGGTGGCACCGATGGGCCGGCACTGATAGGTGGCACCGATGGGCCGGCACTGATAGGTGGCACCGATGGGCCGGCACTGATGATCATGCATTGATAAGTGGCACTGATCAGCCTGCGCTGATAAGGTGGCACTGCTGAACCTGCACAGACAGGTGGCACTGATTGGCATCACTTGTGGGCACTGACAGGCAGCACTGATTGGTATCACTGATGGCACAGATTGGTAGCATTTGTTGGCACTGTTGGGGCTGCACTGATCATCAGGACACTGATGATCGGTGCCCTTATCAGTGTAGATTTCTCCTGTGTGGATTTGGCAGTTATCGGCTCTCCTCTCCTCACACGCTGTCAGTGTGAGGAGAGCATTGCCGATAACCGACAAATCCTGTTTACACTGTGATTGGACACAGCTGGTCACATGGTAAAGAACTGTTGTGATTGCCTCTTTACCCCGATCTGTGATCAGCTGTGTCCTAAGGACTCAGAGACCACAGACACCTGCTGATCCACTCCACAGGGGGCGCACAGGCGGCATGATCATGGGAGGACATCCATAGGCCCCCTCCAGAAGTGTGAGTCTGTGCTGTAGCCGTCTTTCTGCTATAGCGCGGGTAGGAAGAGGTTCAATGAAAATCGCTCTCTTCACGTCCGAGAAAAACTTTGGAGTTTGTCCCTTCGGGAAATTTTCCTTTGTAAAGTCTGAATCGGATGTCGAAAGTTGTGTACACACTATACGAAAATTAAACAATCGTGCCTTATACGAAATTTTTCTTCCGACTTCTAGTGTGTACCATACTTAAGTTGGTGCGTGCTGGCATCTGTTTTTAATGCTTTGCATTCTGTTCGTCAGTTTTTTTTTTTTTTTGTTGTGCTTCATTGATGTGCAGGTTTTTGGCTGCTTTCACATTGGGGCGGACGGGCGGTAGCGGTAAATCGTCGCCAGCTTCAGCGGTGATTTACCGGTGTTATAGTGGCGCTAGCGTCGCTATGCAGGCGGGAACGGGACGCTTTTAACCCACCCACAAGGGGTTAAAAGTGCTGGCTCACTGCGCTTCCGAGGCAGTGTGCAGCCGATTCGGAAGTGCTTGCCATTCATTTCAAAGGCAGGGGCGATGGAGGAGCAGTGTAAACACCGCTCACTGCACAGCCCCAGAGATGCTACTTGCAGGAGTTTTTCATCTCCTGCAAGCGCGCCGCCCCAGTGTGAAAGGACACACTGGGTTTAATGGAGAGGCGCTTTACAGGTGCTATTTTTAGCTAAATGGCGCCTGTAAAGTGCCCCGGTGTGAAAGGGGCCTCTTCACAACAGGAGCCAATGTACGTTTTTTTCTTTCCTCAAGGGGCATAGCAGCCCGCTGTGATGCATTGTAGGACGTTGTAAGATATTGCACTGCGTTTAAATGCAGCATGTTCCATTTTTATGGTCTACGCATCATCGCAACATGTTGATGTAAACGAAACTTATGGAAGCAATGGATTTCGGCTTGCGGTTGGATTGGGCAGAACACACATTGGTTTAAATGGGCCCTTCAGCATTTCCAGGATCATGATTGTTGCCCTCACCTAGACCCCATGGGAGGAAGCCATGGTGTAGGGTGTCTAATAATATATAAAAATATCCTTCAATAGAAAACTCAAAGGAGCCGGGTGGAAAATTGTCGGCTGAAAAGCAGCTGCATGCAATCATAGCTGGGTATTTTGAGAGCCGGCAGTGCCTAAATACAATAGGCACAGTGGGGAGATTTGTCCATTCATGCTGTATTGTGTGGATGGGGAAATCTGCAGGCTGCAGGAAAACAAACTGTTGGTATATGGCCAATTTTACTTAACCCCAAATGCTAAAGTATTAGCTGAATTGCCAAGCCAGTACTTACATTATGTGCTGAATGTATTGACACCTGTCCCACCTGTAAAGCTCATAAATCTGTGATTTACTCCTGTGCTAGATGCAGTTTTCTCCTTTATATTGTAACTTGGGATATGAATTGATGCACTGGTGTTATTAGGCATATGGCAGAATCTCTCAGCTTTAGGGACTTAGTCACATGTGTATTGACCTCTGAAGAATGTACTGCGCACAGATTGACTCTTTAGAGAGCACGTGAGAAGGCGTTGTATTACCTGCTTTAACCCCTTGATTGCCACACTAGTGCCCAGTAACTGTTTCAGGGTACTTGCACAGTGGCCACATTCACAGAGTGGTATCATGCCTGGTGCAGCCACGAAGTAAAGCATTTTGGCTGCGGAATGTGTACTTCCCCCGGCCGCTGCCTCTGCAGCTAAAGTGAGTAGCAGTTGGGACGGGGTAATAAAAGTGTAACAAAGCAAAAAAAAACAAAACACTGCGCTATTGTTCTAAAATAAACATAAATGTCAAAAACAGCCGTAAACGCCACTGTGATGTATGGCACAGTCCCAAGTCAGAAATTCATAAACAGAGTTGCGCTAAAAATATTCAGTCAAATACCAATGGAAAAGATAAAGTCCTAATGTGGTAAGAGAGGTTCTTTGATAGCATTCGCACCATCCGCCACCTTTAGCTAAGCGATCCTGTGAAAGCCACCTCCACCATAAGCAAAAATGCTTACTTACCAAATTGCACGGACCTTCTATCACGGAAGGTCAGTGACATTTGTGGCTCTAGACCCAGCCAGGGCCTTTTGAAGGTCCCAGGAACCTCTTAGGGCATGTAGAACAGTGTTTCTCAACCTTTTTTCAGTCAAGGCACCCTTTAAAAATTTTGGACAGTCTCAAGGCACTCCATTCTAAAATGTAAAAGCTATTCTAATAGTTTTACATAATGCAGTAACATTTACAAGTCCAAGTAGGACACCCAACATTAGAGGTGATTTATTCCTCCAAAGCAAACACACTTTTGCAAACTGATACTGATTAGTATTCCAATGTTTCTCTTCTCCCTCAGTTTTTCTCCATCACTCAGCTTATGAGTGAAAAAATCACTGATGGAGAGAGGTAGGGGAGGGTCAAACAAGGATGCTATGCAGGCGACTGACATCCTCCTTATTAACTGATGAATGCCATTGGTTAGGACACCGGCAGCTAGAAGGTTGTAATGGTGCACAATGAAAACCTGAGGCTTAGTGTAACTAAAAGGCAGGCTTCATCTACACGCTGGCTTGCATACAATTTTTGGGCAATTTTTAGGCATTTTGCCAAGGCACCCCCAGCCTGGTCAAAAAAGACCGACGTAGAATCACCATTCAGGTACCGATATCACAGATGGTCCCCAAAATACCAAAGGCTCGCCATAGCATAAAAATCCTCAGTGATAGTTCACACCAGATGCAGTTCCGTACACTTTTTTTCTGCACTAAAAATGCATGCACAGTGTTTTCCATGTATTCCAATGGCTCTAGTTCACACTAGTGCAGTCAGTTTCCGGTGCAGAAAAAATGTAGAGCTTATAGTTCACACTAGTGCAGTCAGTTTCCGGTGCAGAAAAAATGTAGAGCATGCTGCATTTTTTCTGCACAGAGCTGTACTGGAACATAGCAAATTGTATCAAAAACGCACTGGAACTGCGTGTGGTGTGAACGCAATTTGCTAAGTTCCAGTACAGTTCTGTGCAGAAAAAATGCAGCATGCTCTACAATTTTTCTGCACCGGAAACTGACTGCACTGATGTGAACCATTGGAATATATGGAAAACACTGTGCATGCATTTTAGTGCAGAAAAAAAGCGCACGGAACTGCATCTGGTGTGAACTAGCGCTAATTTAAGCTGTATTAGAGGCATCAAATATTGTACTTACATCATGAAGAATAAGTAATCGCATTGGGAACAAAACAAGCTAGACAGCTAATCGCAGGTACCTGTTCTTCCGAGATTCGAGAAGAGCAGGGACATCAGCACGTCGCTCCAGCTTGCGCGTTTCGTCACATGACGTCGTACGGGGCACAGTAGTAAAAGTGTGACTTTACCTCGTGAAAGCAGGGGGCAGAGAGTTGAAATTATGCATTGCAGAGCTCATTGTGGAGAGCTCTGACAGCTGTTAGGAAGGCAGGGACACACACCCTCCACACAGCTCACAAGAACAGAGCTAAAGATGTTAGTCACAAGATGTGTGCTAGAACTCCCTCCCTGTCTCCTTTATTTTTTTGTTACTTGGTGTCAGGAAAACTTATCAGAAGTGACTCGTGCAGATGGCAGAGGAAGGAGGCAGCAGGCGGAAAAGACACTTAGTGCTCTGCATTGAGACAAGTACACACTATATAGGGATATGCTTTGTTCAAGTTTCATGTCTGAGGTTTACAACCACTTTAAGTAACTTTAAGTAAATGATCAGTTATGCAGGGGGTTAATGCTATTTCGGAGATCATCTTTAAGTCCATTCTGACTTTAGCACCGTTGCAAATGTTTCTTGGACAGCTGAAACGGCTCTGATTTTTATTTTTTGCTTGCAGCTACACTATGGTGGCTTTTAGTGGGTCTGATCAGGTAAATGTCGGATCTTGGGGCTATTAAATCACAGAGGCATTATGTACAGCAGTGATAAATCGCAGCTCTCTTAATGTTCCAGCACTGTCCACTATCTGGTTCTCCATCTCTGTGTCCCAGACACACAGCTGGGTAACAGGAACGCTGCTGTTTTGCGATGACTGCTATCGCCCAGGGCTTTCTATGACTTCATCCTGATATTGACATGAAAGGTCTCTGCCACCCCGATGACCTCCAGTTTATAACTCTTACCACCCAGCCACTATTGCCTGGCCAACTCCCTGGCACTTCTCCATGGGAACAAATCCATGTTTAATCAAACTGGTGAATCTCTCATTTACAACCCTTCCACCGCAAGGACCTCCCCCCCCCCCCCCCCACCATTCCAGTTGGCAGCGCCGGCGTGTTGACATGTCCGATGGTTCAGCCAAAGTTGAGAGATAATTGGTCAGGCGGTGGATGGTATGCTCTCTTACACACAGCCTCCCCGGGGGCCACAATTTCCAATCTGGTGCATGTTTCTGAGCATGTGTTAAACTTTATGCGATGCTGATTAAACCCCAGGCCTGCAGGGTGAATTGGCAGAGCCTCCCAAAGAAAATAGTCTAAGACCCAGAGAAAAACAATGCCAGACGGCAGAGGGGTCTTGTGCTTTTCCCTGACATTTGTGACCCTCTTTAGGCTGTAGGAAGAAAGGCGAGAGGCAATCTCTTCTGTTCTTTTGAATTAAAGGGTCAACCCAACCACAAGTCATTGAGTCTGTGGTGGTGGTTGCTGGAGCTTTAATCCGCCTAGGGTTCTATTTTAGTCATTGGGTGAAGAGATGTCTTTGTTTGAGATTCCGGGTTTGCACACCTACAGTGGCTGTTACCAGGGACCTCATTTTGATTTTCAAATTAATTTAATATTCTATAGCAGAGTCTCAAACTCCATTCCATTGTGGGCCGCAACAGCAGTATGGTTGCCTCCAAAGGGCCGATTGTATTTGGGGTGTGCTATGTACGGAGTGTGTTACGTGCAGAGTTCAGGAGTGCATTATGTACAGAGTGTCTCCAAAGATCCACATATAGTATTACATATAATTCTATAGAAAACTGTCAGACTGAAAACTTGCTGAAGGAAATGGTCAGAGATTGTCTTACAGGAGTGGTTGAAGATGCTATAGGAGTCAGCTTAAGACTGGCTATGGACATGTTGCATGAAACCACTCGACTTTACTAATATTAAGAACCCCTTTGCATATCAATGCTCCCTCTACTGTCTGCTGGGGCCCACGGGCTGCACTTCAAAACGTCAAAAGGCTACAGGTTGGACGCCAGGCTGAAAGCAGTAGTCTGAAGAGTGTTCTGTCCAGTGGACATTTATAGAGCTTTCACTAGACATTTATTTGGCATGGGTATCGGTGGGATAGTCAGGTGTCCAAAGACATTTTGGTCATGTAGTGCAGTGTTTCTCAACTCCAGTCCTCAAGGTACCCCAGCAGGTCATGTTTTCAGGCTCTCCATTATTTTGCACAGGTGAGGGAAATCCTGAAAACATGACCTGTTGGGGCACCTTGAGGACTGGAGTTGAGAAACACTGATGTAGTTTATGGGTGCTTTTTTTAATTATTATTATTTTAATGTATTTATTTCTTTATCTCTGCCTCTAACCAGTTGTCTTAAGCACATTCAGTCCAGTGGGCGTTTGCAGAGCTTCTCCAGACATTTGTTGGGATGGGTGTAGGTTGGGTGGTTAGGTGTGCACAGACATTTGGTCATGCATGGGTGCTTTTCTTGTTTTCATCATTGCCTCTAATCAGTTGTCTGAAGAGCATTCTATCCAGCAGACAATTTTAGTGCTTCACTAGACATTTGTTTTAGCACTTAGGTGTCTGCAGGAGTCAACACAGAAGTCACCTGGAGCTTGCTGAATGCATTATAAGCTACGTCTACTGTTCCTCAGAGTCCGCCAAAAATGCAATATTTGCCTGGTCACACTGTTAAGATTTGTAAATGAAATAGCACGTTTTTGTACCTGCAAAGATCTACAAAGCCCTTAATAGCCACATGACGTCCCTGGCTAACGGAGAACCTGAATTATTAGCTGTCAAGAGCTATGGCTGCTCTTTGGTAGATGAAGGGATTGTGGAAGCTCTAGAAGCCCCAGCCTCTAGATGTGTTTTTTTTTCATTTATTCATAATTTTCTTTTCTTTTGCTTTGATTTTCCTTTTTTTTTTTTTCTTTAGTTCTGCAGATCAAATACCTGTTATATGTACAGCATATAATGGCTAAAGGGAACAAATACATCTGTAGAGACCCAAGAGGTGCCAAATTTCATATATTTTTGCATGACTGTGCAGGGAAGGAGGGGGCACCAGCCAGAAATACAAGATGTTTGAATTTTTCAATAACTGTTCAAACCATGGAGGCTCTAACAATGCTGCGTATTTCCACCCAGGGAGGGTTGCTTGGTTCTCTTAAACTGCAGTGGAATTTTAAGAGTATAGATAGGATATAAATAACACTTCTTGGGTTTGCATTTAGATTTAAATAAAATGTTAGTTATAATAATCAGATTTCTTATAAAAAAAATTCTGATCCCCTTTAAATAGTGCTTCAGATGATAGTAGCCATATGGAATCAATAGCTGGGATTGTTGTAACTCACTTCCACATTGAACAGCTGTAGGAAAGTGGTAGACGCTATGCGGATTGCTAGCTGTCAAGCTCGACTTCTAAAAGTGGTGACAAAATGCTGGAATTTTTATTTCATTGCATAGCATGGCACTGGATGACCCTTCCCAGCTGATATAGTACAGCTGTGACTCTCTTATCTGATACTCCATGTACTTCAGAGATGACTGCTGAAAACACATCCATCCTCTGGAACTTGGCTAAGCTCTGCTTGTATTTATATTGCTGCACAATCACATAATACCATAATAAATATTATTGCAATCACATATTATAAAAAAAACAAAAAAACATGGCGAGCGCATGATTCTGGTGATTTTTTTTTTTTTTTTTTAAAAGCACCGCTTAAAGTGAAATGCCATTTTTTTTTTTTCGTTTTTGGAAACCTCTTTTGTTTCCCATTACAGCCTTGCTGCTGTCTCCCACATAAAGAAATCCTAATATGTCAAAGTGACTGTTTAAAGAAGTTTCTCACTGCAGCCAGATTTAGACCTCCCTTGAAGGTTAAATCAAGCAGAGGGGAGCTCAAGTTGAACAGCACTGTTTCAGCAAGCATGCTTGCAAGAGGAAGGTGGCAGCGATGGAATATATGAAAGGTAATCCAGAGTTAGGTGGTAGTGATGGTTGATAATATATTACAGGTAACTGAGACATAGATGGCAATGGTGTTCTTTGGTGGTTCAACCAGCATATACATAATGTGCTCTTTAGAGGCACAGTGGATGGTGGGGTGGTACAGTAAGTGGAGATGGTAGGGGGTGCTCCTTGGTGGTACTGCAGGTGGTGGGGGTCGCTTGAGCTTTTTAGAGGTGCAGTAAATGGCAGTGGTAGGGGATGGTAATGGTAGTGTGTGCTGTGTGGAAGTGCAGTAAATGGCAGTGTTAGGGCGTGTTCTGTGGTGGTATAGTAGAAGGTAGCTGTAGGGTGTTCTCTGTGGTGGTATAGTAGGTAGCGGTGGTAGGGTGCTTTTTGTGGAGGTGGTAGGATGTGCAGTGTAGTGGCACGGTAGGTGGCCATTGTAGCATGTTCTCTAGTGGCGCAGTAATTGGGCGGTGGTAGGACCTGCTCTGATATGATACAGTAGGTGACGGGAAGGATCTTCTTTGTGGTGATACAGTAGGAGGTGTTGGTAGGCTGTACTTTAAGGCGGTATAATAGGCGAAGGTGGTCGTGTTTGTTCTGTGGTAGATATAGTAGGTGGTGGTGGTGTCAGGGTGTGCTCTGTGGTAGTATAGTAGGTTTCCGTGGTAGGCAGTCCTCTATGGTAGTACAATAGGTGGTGGTGGTAGGATTTGAAAGACAAAATGAATCCGCGCTACGTAATAAAATAAACCAACTAGTGTAAAAAATAAGTGCTGAAGGCTGCTGTACACTGAATGTGAAACACCCCCAATATATGAAAAACAACAGTAAACAGCGCCAGTAGCTAAATGATACTAATAAATTATGCAAATAATTTAATGTAAAATAAAGTTCATATAGTTCGTACATTTAATTGATGCTAAATCAAAAAGTGCTCCAGTGCTTGAAAAGGTGACTTAAAGTTCTCGGTGCTCCAAGTAAACAATTCAGTGCCAATGACGAATGGGCAATAGTGCCACACACCCCTCTTGATCCCCCACTCACCAGAAGGTATGGATCCACAGATTTGCAGTCTGGGGTCAACAAAGTGTGATCTGCTGTCAGTGGGACCAGAGAATGGAAAGATGTCTTCTGCTGTAAACCGGGTATTCCTAAGCCGATATAGTAAGTGGTGGTGTGGCAGGATGTGCTCTGTGGTGGTATAGTAAGTTTCCGTGTTAGGCTGTCCTCTGTGGTAGTACAATAGGTGGTGATAAGATTTGATATGTGCAGGTACAGTAGGTGATGGTTGTATGCTGTGCTCTGTGGATGTACCGTAGGTAGTGGTGGTAGTATAGCTCTGTGGATGTACGGTAGAGTGAGCTATGTAGGGGTACATTAGGTTACGGTGGAAGGATGAGCTTTGTAGAGGTACAGTAGTGGACGGTGGAAGGATGGGCTCTGTGAAGGTACAGTAGGTGGCGGTGGAAGGATGGGCTCTGTAGAGGTACAGTAGTTGGCAGTGGAAGGATGGGCTCTGTCAAGGTACAGTAGGTGGCGGTGGAAGGATGGGCTCTGTAGAGGTACAGTAGGTGGCAGTGGAAGGGGATGAGCTTTGTAGAGGTACAGTAGTGGATGGTGGAAGGATGGGCTCTGTGAAAGTACAGTAGTTGGCAATGGAAGGATGGGCTCTGTGAAGGTACAGTAAGTGGCAGTGGAAGGATGGGCTCTGTAGAGGTACAGTAGGTGGTGGTGGAAGGATGGCCTCTGTAGAGGTACAGTAGGTGGTGGAAGGATGGGCTCTGTAGAGGTACAGGAGGTGGTGGTGGAAGGATGGGCTCTGTAGAGGTAGAGTAAGTGGCGGTGGAAGGATGGGTTCTGTAGAGGTACAGTAAGTGGCGGTGGAAGGATGGGTTCTGTAGAGGAACAGTAAGTGGCGGTGGAAGGATGGGTTCTGTAGAGGAACAGTAGGTGGTGGTGGAAGGATGGGCTCTGTAGAGGTACAGTAAGTGGTGGTGGAAGGATGGGTTCTGTAGAGGAACAGTAGGTGGTGGTGGAAGGATGGGCTCTGTAGAGGTACAGTAAGTGGTGGTGGAAGAATGGGCTCTGTAGAGGTACAGTAGGTGGCGGTGGAATGATGGGCTCTGTAGAGGTACAGTAAGTGGCGGTGGAAGGATGGGTTCTGTAGAGGAACAGTAGGTTGCCGCGATGGAGCCAGATTTAAATGTCTGTGTCATCTGGTAGACTTAGAGTCCGGACTCATTCCTCATCTTCCCAGCTGTTCTATATTACTGCATAGAAAGGCTGCCGTACCTCTCCAGCATCCCGAGGTTATGGCTCGTCAACCTTTCCTGAGCTTCCTCCCTGAGTAATATTTTCCTGAAGGGAAATGAAGACTTAATTTTCATTAATTGTCCTGCTATCGGCATTCCACTTTCAGAAACTTTCAATGTTTTGATTTCAGTCTGTAAATACTTCCAGTGAAGAGAAAGGGATATTGTAGAAAGGTCATTTGCGGCTTCACTTCCCAGCATTTACTGCGGTGATGCAATTGGTGTGAGTATGGTACGCCGGGAGGCTTCTGGGGAGCTGGGGAAATGTAATGTATTGCAGGTGAATACAAATATATTCCGTGCTTGACTGTTCCACTTGTCGTCTAAGAATAAACTACAGATACCTGACTCCAAAGGGTATTTTTTTTTTTTTTGTATCCAAAGATGATAATATAAAAGCACATGTAGACTGGAAAAACACCTAATTGATTGTACATGATAATCCAGAACATTATGATCACTCACCATAACCCTTCAAGACATCAACGTCACTGATCCTCTGAAGGTATGTTGTGGTATCTGGCACCAAACCGTCAGTAGCAGTTCCTCAAACACGTTTAAATTGCTAGGTGGTGGTCTCCATGGATCGGACTTGTTTTCCCAGCACATCCCACAGATGCTTAATTGGACTGAAATCTGGAGAATTTGAAGGCCAAGTTAATGCCTCAAACTTGTTCCTCAAACCATTCTTGAATGCATCAGACCAGACTACCTTCTTCCATTGCTGTGTGGTCCAATTCTGATTCTTCCATTGTAGACCTTTTTGCCTGTGGACATGGGTCAGCATGGGCACCCTGACCAGTCTGAGGCTTTGCAGCACCGTACACAGCAAAACTGTGATGCACTGTGTGCTCTGACACCTTTCTATTGCTACCAGCACTAACTTTTTCAGCAATATGAGCTACAGTAGCTCTTCTATTGGATCTGACTGGACTGCACGGGCCAAGCTTCACTCCCATATGCATCAGTGAGCCTTGGCCACTCATGACCCTGTCACCAGTTTGCAGGTTTTCCTTCCTAGGACCACTTTTGGTAGGTCCTGATCACTGCAGACTGGGAACATCCCACAATTTGGCCCTTGCCAAAGTATCTCAAATCCTTAGTGTTCCTAAACCCACATCATAAAAACCTATCAATAAATTGCGTATTACATGCTGTTTATACACTATGAGATTCGTTTTCTGTATTTTGCAAAAACCTGGCTGATCCTTCTGCTCTCTATCTACACCTTCTGTCCATGCCCCCACTGCAGCTTGGGATTTTGCAGAGCAATGTTGGCAGCTCTGCACATGCTCAGTTTTCAGTTAGTTTCTATGCTGCGCATTTCCTCCCTATCACATCTAAGCAGCCCATGTGGCTATAGTCACACATGTGGATGTATACACAGTGGTAAATGACAGCCCCCTCCCTCCCTCCTCCATGCCCACTAGCCAACTAAACACAATGGGGTTGGGATATTACAAGTAGATTGATGGATGCTTTGCCTCCCTGTTGTAAGACACAGGCTGGAGGGGCGTGGCACAGCGTGTGACTGGTAGAAATCCGGCCACACCATGTTATTGCCAAAAAATAATAAATATTTAATTTAAAATATATACTCGTATGATGATTTAAAACAGTTTATTGACATAATTTATTATTACTCTGTATTCCAAAGGCTGTTTTTTTTATTTTGAACATGTGACCAGCAGCAGAAGACTAGAAACTCCTCCTGCTTATGTTTCAGGCTGGGAGAGAGCTGGGTCATGTGATAGCTGTATATCGATTAGGAAAAGGGTACTTATATGTTTTTTAAAATTTTTGTTATTTTGCTAGGCCTCAATGGTCAACCGTGCTTCAGAGCCATTGACCAATTGAACCGATACAGATTAATATTATGGAGTAATTTGTTTTATTACTTTTATTCGGCTGGTTGTCCACCATCAGTGCAAGGTATGGACGTGTTGGCTAGACAGTTGGTCATCTTCGGAGAGGCAAGCTTAAAGCAACCAAAGAGCATTCCATGTAAGACACATAAGGACAGCATTCCCTTCCTAAAGTGATTGTAAAGTCTGCACAGAGCAGCCTGGATCTTCCTCTTCTCTGGTCCCTTTTTGGCTCTCCTGGCCCCTCCCTCCTATTGGGTGTCCCCACAGAAAGCAGCTTGTTATGGGGGCACCCAAGCCGAGTCACAGCTCCCTGTATCCATTTAGACATGGAGCTGCGGCCCGACCCCACCCCCTTTCTATTCTCATTGGCTGACTGACTTTGTTTGACAGCAGCGGGAGCCAATGCTGCCGTGCTGCTGTCTCCGCCAATGAGGTGGGGGGTCACGGACAGGCGAGACACTCCTACAACATCGCTGGAGCTTGAGGGACATCAGGTAAGTATTAAGGGGGCTATGGGGGGCTGCTTTGCTCAGGTTTTTTGTCTTAATGCATAGAATGTATTAGGATAAGAAACCTTCTGCCTTTACAACCCCTTTAACCACTTGTCGACCGCCAACCGCAGGTTGACGGCGACAAGATGGCTCTGCTAGGCAAATCGCCGTCATATGACGGCGGCTGCCAGATCGTGCACTGTGAGCGCGCGCCGCCGGAGGCTCGCTCACTGTGTCCAGGGGGGGGGTGGGGGGGGGTAGGGCGGACTCGATCTTTACTCTTATCTTTCC
>BLSH010488057.1:889424-908037 GCA_018402905.1 Glandirana rugosa | reverse complement strand
CCCCCCCCCCCCCCCCCCCCCCGGAACACAGTGACCTGACGGCGGCTGCGAGATCGCTCACCGTGTGCGATCTCGCAGCCACCGTCAGGTGACATCACTTTGCAATAACGGGCCAAGTTGTCGCCGTCAAGCCACGGCGGGCGGTCGGCCACTGGTTAAAATGCCACTTCCAGCCATGCTCCTCTCTTTTAGTGTTTCCTCCGGCCTAGGTGGAGAAGCAGGGGGAGGATCTAGCCTTTTTTTCAGCTAGCTTCCAAGCCCTGATGGAGGAATTCTGAGCACCTGAAATGCATTGACTTTATCTTCTAATTTTCATCAAGAATTATAACATTTTACTGGAATGGCACTAACTTGTGACACTTTGACACGTTTCATCAGAGCTGTGTTAGCGTGATAGAGTAGTTATCCATGTGCTATACATGCTAACATTTGTTCCTGACACTCATTAGCACAAAGGAAGCTACTTGGATGTGTGATAAAATGTTTTTATCAGTAAAGTGGAACTACACTTCATCTCAGCACCACAAACCAAAAATGCTGTTTAATCCTTTTTAATATTTGATAGCAAACTCCCCCATCCATCCATGTATCCAAGCTTTATTTTCTTGAGAAATCACTTTGAAAAACACTCCCCTAGTATTTCTAGCCATGTCTGGCCATTTTGCGTAAGGGCAGATGATTCATGAAGCATTTACTTCCTGAAATCCACCTACCCCTGGCTCAGGCATGCGGGCAGGAGAGGGTGTCCTTAGCTGAGAAAGCCCCTCCTCCCTTCCTGAAGACTCCTGGGATGTATGACATCCTTTGCCTAGGCATGGAAACCAGGAAGTAACTAAAGACGTAAAAAAGTTTTGAACAAATATGATATACTTTCCTATCCATATTAATGCTAGCAGCAGAAGGATTAAAAATAGTTAACTGTTGACGGAGAGTGTGAAGCTCCACTTTTAAGTCTGATTGAACGTGACCTCTACTAGCTGTACAATAACCTGGAGATATGAGAACCTTCACAAGACGTACAAACCGTAATGTTTCTACAGTTGTAAGGAAGAAAAACTTTGAATACTACATTCCTTTTAGAAAATCTTGGAGGCTGCAGAATTTAATGAAAATGCGGCTTTAATAACATTAAGTTATAGAATGTTCTTGGTTATAAAACGTTAAAAATCGTGTTCCTTCCTTTGGCCACCTCCCTTAAAAAGTCACAACACCGCCTCAGTGGCGCACAGTGGCTTTACAGCCCAGGACTTGGAACTGTCCATCACACAGGTTGTTTTCCTCATCTGCATCTGGTTAGGTCACGTTCAGAACAATATACGCCGAGCACCGGCTCCAGATTTCCTCTCTCATCCAGTTACTCTTGTGGATTCCTCTCGTGTTCAGTTGGCCAAATATTTTGCTGTTCCTACCAAAGGAAATGGAGGGCCGGAAGGAGGACTGTCCTGGTGGCCCCAGCAGGGGTTGACCCCTTTTGGTGATCTGGGTTCCAGTCCCCTTACAGGCATATTCCGAGGGACTTTTCCTAATAGGAAACATTAAAGGCACAAGTCTCTTTCAAATTACAAACACATTATTTTATGGAGGAAACAAGTGAGCCAGAAAGTGCTGTTTGTGATTATTAACCTTTCCATTGCCAGTTCTCCTGACTAAATAACATTTTGGGGTCAAGTTACAGATGGTCAGCTGGTGACCAGAAGCCCAGATGCCCAGGCCAAATATTGCAACGTCGGTTAAAGGGGAACTTCAGTTCAAAAATGAAGTCAGCAGCTACAGACTTTTAGTAACCGTCTGCAATGCGTATATTTACGTTGCGGTTTGCAATTGGTTTACCGGGATTATGGCTGAAGATATCCGCCATAAACCCAGTACCATTTTTTTCATCAGGCAGCCGGCTTTCTCATGAAACTGGTCCAAATTGCTCACAGGTGTTTCTTGGGCACATCGTTTCCGCTGGTTCACCCTAGAAACAATCTGACGGTGAGGCCGGCTGCTCCCATAGACATTCAAAGAGTTAACACTCTTTGATCAACTCTATGGACTTGGAGGACCGTAGTGACATCATGACGTCACGGTCCAGACTGGAAGAAAAAAAAAAATGTGTGTATGTATGTATGTATGTGTGTGTATATGTGTATATATATATATATATATATATATATATATATATATATATATATATATATATATATAATTTTTTTTTTTTTTATTTAAAATTTTAAAGCGAAAGATCAAAAAAACCAAAAAAAAAACACTTTATCTTTCTTTTAACTTTTGCTTTTAAAGCGGTTGTATCCCCTAGAAAAGGGATATGCAATTAGCGGACCTCCAGATGTTTCAGAGCTACAAGTCCCATGAGGCATAGCAAGATTCTGACAACCACAAGCATGACACCCAGAGGCATGATGGGATTTGTAGTTTTGCAACAGTTGGAGGTCCGCTAATTGCATATCCCTGCCCTAGAACAATAAAAAAAACACCTGCAAGGCGAAGGCATAATGAGCTAGTATGCACCGCATACTAGCTCATTATGAAGTACTTACCTCAGAACGAAGCTCCGACAGGTCTGCCTGGTCCCCAAGGAGGGAGCTGCCATCTTCCCTCCGTGGATCCTTCCGGGTACGCGGCTCCGGCGCTGTGAGTGGCCGGAGCTGCGAAACGTCACTCCCGTCTGCGCGGGAGCCTGCCTTTACGGCGGACTTTACGGCAGGGTCAGGCACTGTGCGCCAGACTTTCGCGGGGCCATCACTGCGCATGCGCCTGCTGACGTCAGCGCCGCTTGCAGTGAGAAGATCTCCTAAATCGTATAGGTTTAGGAGATATTCTTTTTACCTACAGGTAAGCCTTATTATAGGCTCACCTGTAGGTAAAAATGACTTTTTAGTGATACAACCACTTTAAAGCGGAGTTCCACCCATTTAAAAGTCAGCAGCTACAAAAAGTGTAGCTGCTGACTTTTAATAAATGGCTACTCACCTGTCCCATGGTCCAGCGATGTGGATACCCGATGCATCGCTCCTCTCCCCTTCGCAGCGCTGACATAAGTGTGACCCCACGGCCGGGCGTGCACTGCGCATGCACGAGCCACGCTGTGAATGGCCGGGCAATCTTCTGGGACCTGCGACGTCTCCCACAAGATTGCTGGGAGGGACGGGGGACAGGTGAACTTCCTTCCGGCTTTGCGGCGCCAGGAGAGTAAGTGGAAGCTGGGACCCTGCCCCCCACCCAAAAAAAAAATAACATGCCAATTGTGGCATGTCAGGGGTCACCTACACTTAAAGTGGAGGTTGCACTTTTGGGTGCAACTCCGCTTTAAGTGTAAAGAAGAGATTTGGGGTCTTTTTGACCCCAGATCTCTTCATTAAGGGGACCTGCCATCCTTATTTCTGTTACCAGGGATGTTTACATTCCTTGTAGTAGGAATAAAATTGATCAAAAAAAACAAAGGGACAGTGTAAAAATAAAAAGTAAATAATAAAAAATGTTTAAAGTGCCCCCATCCCTCTGTGCTCGTGCACAGAAGCGGACTCATACGTAAGTACGTAAACAGTATTAGAACCCAACCGGGTGATCGAGGTATCGCCCCGAACTAACGAGCGAGAGAAATAATTCTAGAGCAAGACCTCCTCTGTAACGCTAAACCGGTAACATGTAATCGCGTTAAAAGTGTTGCCTATGGAGATTAAGCACTTTGTTACCATTTCACGAGCGTGCACAATTTTTTTTTTTTATCAATTCTTTATTTATTGAAAACACACAGAATGTACAGAGACCCATAACAGTGTAAAGCTGGTACAGTACATTACATGAGATGCCCCTCTCCTGACAAGCAGAAAAAAGTTGTCCAAACTTTGGGCTTGGTGATGTTGAATATGTCAGGTGCGGCTCAGGGAGGTCTCTGTCTCCTGCATGACTTTTAACTTATTAAGGAAATGCAAAAAGAGAAAAAACAAGAAAACACAAAAAAAAAAAAGAAGGGGGGGGGGGAGAAGGGGAACAAGAGAAAAGGTAGGGAGCAGAAAGGATTGGAGGTCGTAGATAAAGAAAAGAGGGGGGGGGTAAGAGAAAGGGCCACAAATTGCTCTCCCCCACGCCGCGTGCACAATTTTAAACTGTTAAGTTAGGCATCTATTTGCTTGGCATAACATCATCTTTCACATTCTACAAAAACGTTGGGGTAACTATTGTGTTTTATTTTTTTTTAACCACTTCAGCCCCAGAAGGATTTACCCCCTTCCTGACCAGAGCATTTTTTGTGATACAGCACTGCGTCGCTTTAACTGGAAAATTTGCGGTCGTGCAACGTTGTACCCAAACAAAATTTGTCGTCCTTCTTTTTCCCACAAGTAAAGCTTTCGTTGGTGGTATTTGATCACCTCTGCGCTATACACAAAAAAAAAAAAAAAACGCAATTTTGAAAAAAACACTATTTTTTACTTTTTGTTATAATACATATTAAACAAAAACAAACAATTTCTTCATCAGTTTAGGCCGATATATATTCTTCTACATATTTTTGGTAAAAAAAAATCGCAGTAAGCGATTATTGATTGGTTTGCGCAAAAGTTATAGTGTCTACAAACTATGGGCATAGATTTATGGCGTTTTTATTTATTTAGTAATGGTGGCGATATTGCGGCGGGCAGATCGGACACTTTTGACACTTTTTTTTGCGGCCACTGACATTTATACAGCGATCAGAGCTTTAAATAGCTTTAAGTCACTGGCTGAGAAGGGGTTAACACTAAGGGGGCGATCAAAGGGTTAAATGTGTTCCCTGTTAGTGTGTTCTAACTGTGTGGGGGCTGGGGTGACTGGGGGAGGAGAGAGATCACTGCTCCAATATACAGGGAACAGAAGATCACACTCCTCTCCCCTGTCAGAATGGGGTTCTGCTTGTTTACACTCGCAGATCTCTGTTCTGTCACTGCGGGGGAGCGATTGCGGGTGGTCAGCGGATATCGTCAATGAGTGTGCACCCAAAATACAGACTCCCACCATCAAATGACAGCAATTTGCGCAGGAGAGGCGACCTGCCGCCGTCAAATGTACAAGAGGAGTAAGCTTTTATTTATAGTAACCTTTACTCCGCGTAAAACCATTGCTGTAACTGCTTTAAAAGTGTGAACTAGAGTTTGGATTCATTTAGCTAGTGTATTTAAATCTACTAGTCCATCAAACACTCCTCTCCTCCCAAATTTACAATGCTGCTGTCCAAAAGGTGCCCCTGTTTTCCTTCATCCAGCGTGGGGGGGCACTTATATACAGGAAAGGTGTAACTGGGCAGATCACCAAGTGAAAGCAAAGGAAGAAAAAACGCCCAGAAAAAAAAAGAAAACTGGTTAGCAGCAATATATTTTTGGTTTTGGCATTACCGCTTTAAATAGATGAACAGTACCATCAGTGAAGGCTTTCTTTGGCAATGTAGCCTCCAGCCCTCATGTTATCACTGTCATAGTTGACATGTTGATTACAAGATCAGGATTTGCTCTCATTTTGTCCCTGGTCATCATTGGGGACCGGAGCTGTCAATGACCACCTGATCCGACAGCCAGAAGCTATGCACAGTACATGTGTTATCATGGCGGCTTGTGGTCTCCACCAGGAGCAAATGTGACAGGAGGACAATAAAAAGAAAAAAACAAGGGCGCACCATCCTAATGCATTATCATTAAAACCATTCTTTTATTGGTAAAAGGTGATAAGTATTATACTCACAAAATTACAATGGATAAAAAGCTCATCAAATGGTCCAACGTTGAAGGGAATTATTACTCAATCCATAATACGTAAGGCAGGAGGGTAAGGATCCAAAGGCTAACGCGTTTTCGAGGGAAACACCTGTACCCTAGAGCCCTCTGGTTTTAAGTATAATGCACTAGGTCGGCGCACAATTTTCTTTTTTCCTTTTGTGGTTTCAAAGTACCATACTCCCTGGTCTTAGAGGGCAGCAAGACTTGGCTTATCCTTGTTTGGAGTTAATACAATACATTTCTTTTGAGTGGGCCCACTCTCAAGCGCAGGAGCATTTGTACTTGTGTCCACGTGTTTCATGGACAGGACAATGCAGGAGTTTATTTTGCAGACAATTGCCATTCCTAAAACAGGTTAGAAAATATTGAAAGCAAATTTTTAACTAATGAAACCACCAAAGCTACTTATTCCCTCCCTGGTTATCTTTTGGCTTGACTATTGCAACTCCCTTCTCATAGGCCTACCTCTCCATTGGCCTCTACCTCACCAACCACTCAGCATCAGCATCTCTGCTAATCCCTCCACTGCCTTCCCATTGCCCAGAGAATTAAATTCAAAATACTAACAACATACAAAGCCATTTGTAACTCTGCTCCGAGCTACATCACCATCTTCTTTGCTCATCCCAAAACCACTTGCTCTCTAGCTCCCCCGTCTCCCTTCTCCCATTCTCACCTCCAGGACTTCTCCAGAGCTCCCATCCTCTGGAACTCTCTACCTCAACCTGTCTGGCTTTCTCCTACTCTGGCTGCCTTTAGGTGATCCCTGAAAACTCATCTCTTTAGGGAAGCCCATCACACCTCCAACTTACAGAGCTTTTATCACTTCCATCAGCTCATCCCCCACAGTTGTAACCTTTTATACCACTTGCCCCACCCCATAAGGCTACTTTCATGCTGCTCTGTTGCAAAAATGCAATAAAAACTCATGCATTCTTGTCACTTTTCCAGTGAGTTTTACACCTGTGAAAAAAGCATGTGACTCAAAAGCGCACCAAAAACACAACTGCGGGTGCATTTTTGCAGCTTTTGATACTTTTTCCATTAATTTCAATGGGGAGGTGCGCTTTTGGTGCATTTATTTTTGTCTGCCCCAAACATGCACCAAAAATGCAGCAAACAGGAATTGGAAAAATGCAGTGGACCCACTACTGACCAGTTTGAAGCGTTCCATGCGATCTAATGGTCATGCTTTTTTCTTACCCTTTCTTTTTAACCCAAAAACTGAAGAAAAGCTGATCCATGTGAAAGCAGTCTTAGATTGTAAGCTCTTATGAGCAGGACCCCCTTCTATTGTCTCCATTTTATATTGAAAAGCACTGCGCACACTGTTGGCACTATATAAATCCTGTAGTATAATATTAATGAAGTGACAAAGCTTAATTCAGATTGTAGTGACCCGGGTGTAGAATAAGGATAAGGAATCACGCCGCCCAAAAGTAACATTGTGGTCTTAGATATAGGCTTGTAGACTGAGTCAGCTCTTCACTTCTTATATGTTTAAGATATTCCAACTGCAAGAACCCCTCCACCCCATAATTGATTTTTTTGTGTCCCAACTTTATTCCTTTAATAACAGTCCAGGAGCCCATCATGAGATCCCATCAACAGAGTCCCTGAGAGATGAGGGAGATTGTCAAGTGGTTAAATTCTGTAGCATCTAACATCTGCTTTGGGTGGACTAAGCTTTTAAATAACTTTTATGAAACTACCTGCTTGGATTATATTGCAACCCATCTTTAGCCATTTTTTTTTTAAAGACAGTGAAAGCAATATTTGTTTTAACGCAATAGTAAACCAATCGGAATCTTCTGCATGTCCAATACTGCAAAGGTGCAACCACCTTGACCAGTAATAACCTGTTTAGATTGGTTGTATCGTCAAAGTAATTGAGTAGTTGTGTGACCACGCTTGGTCATTATCACCGGTCTTATACCACTGTTTTATTTTCCAATGTTGGCTGCCTTGTTAGGAGAGGGCATCGGTGCAATACCAGTCTGCGTGATCAGACATGTGGTGATTTATGCAACGCTTGTTCACAATAAAACAAACCATGATTAGAGGACTTTGGATTTCAGACAAACGAGACCCAGAGCTCAGTCTCAGAACGGTCCCTCTGTTCAGCTTGTTTATTAAAACCTGCCGAGCTCTGAAGACTTTAATAGCTTGGCAGTGAAGCCCGTTAAGAATTGGAGCTTGTGTTCTGTCGAACTTCTGTTCCTAATTATTAGAAATGATTTAGCGGACCCCGGGGCAGATATGGGTTCAGTTTGGGTGCATGCAAGGAAGGAGAAACGACATTGTGCTGCACTAATGACGGTTTCCTTGGCTGTGCCTGCAATTTGTTTATCTAGCAGAGAGGCTACGAATTCACGGGCGGCATTGATGACTGCATGGCCAAGAGCAGTCCCTTTTTGTTTTTTTTACCAATTTTTTATCGATCCATCGAGCAATTGGATTGTGAAAAATACATAAGAGATTTGGGAACAAAATTATGTTGTGGGGGTGGGGGACTAATGAGATCTGCTAACTCCCATTTCCCACTTCTCTCTAAGTCAGTCCACCAAGGTGGGAGGAGGCAAGATGGGGCACTCGGGATGACCTTACCTCTGGTACAAGTTGAACCTTAAGGCATACTCGCATCATCTAGTGTGCAACTGCTGTGGAGAAATATTTACATTCCTTCTCAATTCAGCAGTTTTTATTGTGCAGCCTTGCTATGTTTATCAGTATACTGTACCTCTTAGGCATGAAGGTTGAAGGTGAAGGTTGAATGCAAAATGTTTATGTGCAGTGCCCCTGTCCAGACATTGGCAGGGGAAGGAGAAATGTGAAGGTGCACTGAGTATGTGTTACAGGGATGGTATATTCTGCAAAGAAGGGAAGAAATGTGAAGAACTGAGTATATTCCGGGGAAAGAGAAGAAATGTATTGGAGAGGTGAGTATGTTCTGCGGAATGGGAGAGGAGAGATGTGAAGGAAAGGTATGTGCTGCAAGGGAGAGAAGAAATGTGAGGTGAGTATGTTCTTCAGGGAGGAGAGAAATGTGGAGAGTTAAGTATGTCCTGTAGGGGAGGGGAGGGCAAAAATGTGAAGTAGAGGTGAGTATGTTCTGCGGGGAGGGGAAAATGTGGAGAGGTGAGTGTATCCTGTAGAGGAGTGGAGAAATGTGGCAAAGTATGTATGTTTTGAAGGAAGGGGAGAAATGTGGAGATGCAAGAATGTTCTGCTGGGAAGGAGAGGAGAGTATGTTCTGCTGGGAAGGAGAGGAGAGTATGTTCTGCTGGGAAGGAGAGGAGAGTATGTTCTGCTGGGAAGGAGAGGCGAGTATGTTCTGCTGGGAAGGAGAGGCGAGTATGTTCTGCTGGGAAGGAGAGGCGAGTATGTTCTGCTGGGAAGGAGAGAAATGTGAAGGAGAGGAGAGTATGTTCTGCTGCGAAGGAGAGGCGAGTATGTTCTGAAAGGGAGGGGAAGATGAGGAGAGGCGAGTATGTTCTGCTGGGGAGGAGAGAAGTGAGGAGAGGAGAGCATGTTCTGCATGGGAGGAAAGAAGTATGTGGGGTAGGTGGAGAAATGTTAAGTAGAATAGAGTTCCGTGAGGAGGAGAGAAATGTAAGGGGGAGGTATGTTTTGCGGAGTGAAGGAGAGGCGATTATGTTCTGAAGGAGAGTTGAGTGTACTGTCCTGCTATCTTTACTCATGTTTATTTTCCCATCTTCTGGTAATTGAATGATCACTCAAAACATGGAGGCTGGTACAGTTTCTGGGAAGAAGGTAAACCCTATACAGCCAAGGACAATACTAGTGAGTGTTGCCTTATATTCCCCAGGTAGCTAAAAGGAAAAACTTCTTAAGTGCTATTGTTGTATTATTCTTTGGATGATACCAATCACCTTGCTGTAGTATTGATCCAGTGGGTTCAATACAGGTTGGGCTATTTATATGAATACACCTTAATAAAATGGGAATGGTTGGTGATATTAACTTCCTGTTTGTGGCACATTAGTATATGTGAGGAGGGAAACTTTTCAAGATGGGTGGTGACCATGGCGGCCATTTTGAAGTCGGCCATTTTGAATCCAACTTTTGTTTTTTCAATAGGAAGAGGGTCATGTGACACATCAAACTTATTGGGAATTTCACAAGAAAAACAATGGTGTTGCCATGGTGAAGCCTGTGCTAGCATTTCTCCTGCCGTGTTGCTATCAGTGTGTGAAGAGTGGGAGAAGAGGGTTGCATTGGCAATCCAACACAATGGGTAGCACGTTGAACACGTTTTATAAGTGGCCAGAAACTTGTAAATAACTCATGAAAGAATAAAGTTACGTTAAAACCAAACACACCATTGTTTTTCTTGTGAAATTCCCAATAAGTTTGATAAGGGGATAAGGGAGGACTGTGGGGATGCCCAAGGAATTATGGTACATGGATTCCATATACAAGCCTGTATATGCGCACTTCACTGCAGACTCTCCCTCTGCAGACTATTGCTCCTTCAACTCTTCAGCACTTCACTTGCTGAACGTTTCTTTTACAGTTCTCTCACTACACAGAACTCACCGCTTTACACTTCTTTGCCTCTCTCCAGCTCAGAACTTAGTTTCCAGCCTGGAGGGAAATTTATCAGGCTTCTCTATACCTTTCTCTTCCCCGCGGTTAGCACATGGTGAGGCCTACTTTGCATCAGCAGGACCTCAGGAACACCCATTACAGGCCAGGGATCTCGGGCCCCTGAATGTGCAGCAAAAACTTGTGTGCTAGAGGGGGCGTGGTCTGCAAGCGCCGCGGATGGCTGCTCGCTCTTAGAGCTCCGGAGCCATAAGGGGGACACCAGCGAACGAGACCCGATCCACCGCCCGAAAGCTACTACAACAAGCAGCTGACAAGCCTGACACCCGAGCGGCGATGTCTAGTAAGAGAAAAGACGAGCGCCAACCTCAAAAACTGACGGAGTTCTTCTCCCTGAGTACACGAGGCGGCGGTCAAGATGGCGCCGGCCCCTCGTGCTCCACGGCCGGCACGAACGATTGGGAGCACTACACGGATCTCCCTGAGGAGGATCACACACCGGAGGCATCAGGGATCAGGGAGGACATCTCCGCATTCCTCCCCAACAAGCCATCATGTGCTAGCCCAGCTAAAGCGCGGATGCGCCTGGAAAGTCGAGCCTGCGGCCTGGTGAGTCAGGAGGAACAGACCTCCACACACAGTGACACACTGAGCACCTCAATAGCTTCATTCCCCACCAGCAATCAGCCTGTGATGGACACCCTACTCAAAGACATGCTGGTATCTCTCCAGCAATCTATACACGCTGACTTTAATCTCCTAACTAAAAAAATCACTACTGAAATCACAGCACTAGGTGAAAGAGTGCATGCTGTAGAAAACACAGTAAGCGACATAACGTATACAGTTAATGACCTTGTAGATGCTAACGAGGATGCAATTGAGGACAGGCAATGGGTTCGCGCCAAATTGGCGGATTTAGAGGACCGCTCAAGACGCAACAATTTGAAGCTAAGGGGGGTCCCCGAAACAGTGACACCCCAAGACTTGCTAAATTACACGCAAGACATGTTTCGCATTATGCTCCCGGGCATCCAACCTATAGAACTATCCATTGACCGTATTCATCGTCTGCCCAAACCGTCCTTTCTGCCCGACAAAGTCCCTAGGGACGTGCTTATGAAGGTGCACTTTTACTCCACTAAAGAGCAAATTTTGAAAACATCCAGAACAATGGGAAAACTCCCAGCACCATATGACGGAATTCAAATATACGCAGATCTGTCCAAGTACAACATGGACCTCAGGCGCCAACTCAACTCGATCACAAAGGCCCTTCGCAACCACGAGATCGGATACAAGTGGGGCCATCCGACCAAGCTAACCATAGATAGAAATGGACATCATCCCAGTACTCGACCCCACACCACAGACCAAGAAAACGCAGGGCCCAAGCCCTCCCCTGTGGCACAAATCAAACAAGCAATATCGCCCCAAATTCTAACGGGTCACAAACACCTATACACAGCAACAAGGGTCCCCCCCCTTAAAGGCTTCTCTCAATGGCGCTGAATCAAAATGAACTGGTTACCCCTGACGTTGACTACACAGCCCGATGCTAGCACTGGTAGCTGCGGTCTACTTATCTTGTTCTATAGCTCTTCCGCTAACACTTTTTCTCCTTCCTTCTCTTGTACACGTCTCCACGTATCTGAAAATCATAAGTCGCTGAAAGCAGAAGCAGAATACCCTTCACGTCGACTCAAGTAAACCGTCAAAGCACAGAACTGTGATCGTTCATCTAACAGTGAGTACGCTAACGCACAGCACGACCCTATTACACAATGGATATGAAAATTATCTCCATCAATACCAAAGGCCTCAACCACCCGGCCAAAAGGGCATCCCTATGGCGCACAGCAACAACCCTAGGAGGGGACATCCTGTACATACAGGAAACCCACTTTAAAAAGTCAGATACCCCAAGGCTCACCCACAAACTCTTTCCGCACATTTACACGGCTAGTAGCCCGGAAAAGAAAAGAGGAGTGGCTATCGCCATAAAAGAAACCATTGATTTCCAGCTGATCCAGGAAATCGCAGACCAAGATGGTAGATGCCTGATCCTGCTATGAAAACTGAACTCCATACTAATGACCTTGGCATGCATATATGCCCCAAACACAAGACAAATAACTTTCCTTACAAAAGCTCTAAAGAACATAAACAGAATCCGACAGGGAGCACTGTTAATTGGCGGAGATTTCAACCTAGTGCCGGACATGCACATGGACACAACTAACCCACTTTCTCACTTTCTTCAAATGAACAATCTATTTGACATTTGGCGGTGCCACCACCCGCTGGAGAAAGATTACACTTATCACTCGGTGGCACACAACACATATTCCAGGATCGACTATTTCCTGACGGACAAACAGACACTTCAAGGAATCTCTAACTCCCATATAGACTCAATATCGTGGTCGGACCATGCACCGATCTATATCACCCTGGAGTCAACAGGACTGCCCACCACACCTACCATATGGAGAGCCAACACGTTTACCATGAAATCATCCCCATATGCTAATGAAATCCAATCTGAACTAGACAAATTTTTTGAACACAATGCAGGCTCGGTGGAGAAATCCTCAACACTGTGGATGGCACACAAAGCCTACATAAGGGGTGTACTGATTAAAGTATGTTCAATTGCAAAAAAGAGGAGGACGCAGCGGATAGACAAGGTCTTAACCCAGATCAACTCCCTAGACACAGCTAACAAAATCTATTCCTCCCAAACTTTAAACTTAAAACTTTTAGACCTGAGGCAGGAACTAAGGGCACTGTTACTAGATAAATACGAAAAAACACATAGGAAACTCAAAGCCATTCATTATTCAACTAGCAACAAAGCGGGCAGGCGCATGGCCATGCGACTACAGGGAATCCGCGCTAAAGCCAAGATCCCTTACATCTGCTTCCCCACTCCTACAAATAAAATCTTTAACCCCCAAGGCATAGCTGACGCCTTTAGCCAATATTACGAAGCACTGTACAACCTTCAAATAGATGCAAACACCCCCCAACCGACCTTGGGGAAAATTAGAGAGTTTCTAGACCAAGTCAGATTACCAAGGCTAACCCCCGACCAACTAGACTCCTTGAACTCACCCTTTACAGAACTTGAAATCTCCACAGCCATCAATACTATCCCAAATGGGAAATCCCCGGGGCCGGATGGTCTCCCAGGGGAATATTACAAACAGTTCAAAGAATCCCTCACTCCCCATCTGAAAGACCTCTTCAATGAAGCTGCCTCCTCCTCTACATTCCCGCAAGTAATGTTAAAAGTGCTAATAATCACTTTACCTAAACCAGGCAAACCACCTACTGTACCTCAAAACTTCAGGCCCATATCTCTGCTAAACGCAGATATCAAAATATATGCAAAGATACTAGCGGCAAGGCTGATGGAGTATATCCCCAAGCTGATACACCAAGACCAATCAGGTTTTGTCAAAGGCCGCCAGTCTTCGGACGCTACGAGAAGACTGATCAATATAACTCATTGGGCTAAATCTACAGGAACACCTTCTCTGCTCCTTTCCTTGGATGCAGAGAAGGCGTTCGACAGGGTCCATTGGGGGTTACCTAAGAGAAGTACTCCATAGGTTTGGCCTAAACAACCAAATACTATCAGCCATTATGACTCTCTACTCAACCCCCTCAGCCAATGTATTAGGGGCAGGCATGATATCTAAAACATTCATGATCACCAACGGAACACGCCAAGGGTGTCCCCTGTCGCCAATCACCTTTAACCTCGCTATCGAACCACTGGCGGAACATGTAAGGTCAACATCCAACCTAACCGGTTTTAGAATTGGCGACAGGGAACACAAAATAAGCCTGTTCGCGGATGACGTTATCCTCATGATCACTAATCCGCACACTTCCTTAAAAGCAGCCCAGGATCTCCTCAATAGATTCAGATCTATATCATTCTACAAAGCGAACCCCGCCAAATCCCAAATATTAAATTTAGCAATAGACAGTGTGTCTCAAAACCTCCTAGCTCAAAAATATCCATATCAATGGACAGGCTCCCAGATCACATACTTAGGAATCACGCTCACCGGATCACCTATTCAGGGCCAACTTCCTCCCTTTCAGACTAAAATTCATGGAGTACCTAGACAACCTAGCTAGACCTGAATTTTCATGGGCTGGAAGATTAGCAGCGTATAAAATGAATCTCCTCCCCCAGCTACTATACAAATTCCACTCCATTCCTATCCCTGTATCCCACGCCTACCTAAATTCACTCCAAACTCTACTGGACAAATACATATGGCGAAATAAAAAAACAAGGGTGAATAGAACATGGCTATATAAACACAAGGCTGTGGGTGGGTCGGGATTGACTAACATCTTGGACTACCACTTAGCCACAATTCTGGCACAACTCAAAGCATGGCACCTACAAGCAGACCCACCACTGTGGTGCCAGATAGAGGAACGAATTATAACCACCCACAACTTAAAGTCATGGCTATATAGTTTCCATCCAAAAAACCCTCTCTCTAAACAGCTATCGCCACCCATTATAGCCTCCATAAAAGCATGGAGAAGGCTCACTACTATGACGTGGCAGAACACCCCAGTCTCCCTACCCAAACTCCCAGCCAGTATTATTCACTTCCTCATCCCAGACTTCCCCCCAGCCGGTTGGACAAAGGACCCTGATAGCACACTTAACGACGCCCTTATCCACAATAAAATTAAACCACTCTCACAACTCCAAAAAGATCACAAGTTCTCAGGGATAACCAATTTCCAATATCTCCAAATAGCGCACTGCATTAGCAGAAATGCACACCTACTGAACAAAATCCCGGAAACAGCGATAAGGTACTACACCTCCAGCAAACAATCAGACCAAGGGTATATCATTATTTTATAATCTACTGCACGAAAAAAACGATTTCCAGCATAATAACACATTCTATGAGTGGGAGCGGGACCTGGGACACAACTTCTCTACCACACAATGGAAGAGCGCAATCCGCTCCACTTACAGAGCAACTACTTGCTCTGCATTCTGGGAACTGACGCAGAACCTAATCCAACGCAGATATCACACCCCTCAGAAAATAGCCACCTTCGACCACACTCAATCCCCACGCTGTTGGAGAGGGTGCGGAGAAATAGGCACACTGATCCACGTATTATGGGAATGCCCAAAACTAACAGAATATTGGTCCAGCGTATTCAATACACTCTCCAAGATCACAGGCATCACAATGCACCGCACCCCGGCCCTAGGTCTCTTGAATCTCGAGATTAACAAAATACCCGCTAGCTTACATAAAATAACCACGCATGTCCTCTTAGCGGCCAGACAAAACACCACGAGACATTGGAAAGACCAAGGGGAACCCCAGACCACACAGGTAATCAAGCAAGTACAGGAACATCATACATACGAAATGAATTCAGTCCCTGATCGGGATTCCTACAACAAACTGCACAGTCTTTGGTTACCTTGGGTGGAGTGGTATACTAAAGCAACACAAAAATGTTAAATGCAGCTATGCTGAGACGTGTCTCTCTCCTCACTCTCCTTATCTATCCTTCTCTCCCTTAATTCTTTTTCCTGTTATCTTCATCCTATGCACCTCCTTTGTTAAATCACTATGCCTACTTCACACGATCCAGAAAGGATTTGATTTGTTAGGTAAATTTACAGTTGATGAAAAATGTGATGTGCCTCCTGCGCAGACAGACCCTCCTCGAACAACACCTAAATTATGATAGGAACCACACAAGACTTCCAAACATGGGAGAGGAACGGCTCCACTCCACCAGGACACAGCATGTTCCCATAGGGGTGCCGGTGCCAAAACGCTGCTGCCAGGAGGAAAGGTGTCTAGGAGAGATGGCCAAACATCCAGTGTGCACGAGGCCCAAGCATGTATGTCCTCTAATTTTCCGCAGATGGCCAGGAGAGGGAACATTGGCAGAGCAGGTAGGAAAGGGTGGCTGTGATAAGTGATTGATTTCTGGTTTCTGTTTGGAGAAAGTCCTCCCTGACTTGCTAAGTCCTCTGGGGAGGTCAGAGGTTAACGACGGTGTCTCAGTAGGTTGAGATAACACAACCCATGGAAGCTGGCTGCGGCGGCTTATCGGGTGTGAGAGAATGGCTTCTTGTCAGAGAATTGGAAGTGAGCAGTGCTCCTCAGGGCACCAAAGTCAGGAGCTGGGCCTGTTGTTTGCACCACTTCGAGGAAAATTTGGCATCTGTCAGAGCCTGATTTTTCCCTTCCTATACCCTGGCCTCCCCCTCATGCCTCTGCTGTATTTACTCCTTTTTTTTTCTTTGTGGCTTTCTGGCCACTCAGTCATCTAGAAAATGTGTTTCATGACCTCTGCATTCTGCTTACCTAAACACCCAACAATGCTCAGCAGGGGAATGAATACATGGCTTCTGACCTGCTTTTAGCACTGGTTGGTCCGTCAAGTAGCTTATTTCTATTTATCTGGAGCCTCACTAATTTTCATAAGTATCACCTAAATCTACTGCTCCCCACCCTACTAGAATGTATGGGGCTCCCTCTCTTCTCTAACCACCTGTCTTTTCTCTCCCTCTATTTTTCTCTTTCCACTACTCTCTTCTCCCATTTTTGCACTTTTCTCTCCTTGCACTTTTCTCTTACTGTATTGTCTCTCTCTCCCCCCCCTCTCTCTCGCTCTCTCTCTCCCTCCCACCATCTCTCCCCCCTCTCCCGCTCTCCCCCCCTCTCTCGCCCCTCTCTCGCTCCCCCCCCCTCCGCTCGCTCTTCCCTCTCGCTCGCTCTTTTCTCTTTCTCTCTTGCTCTTCTTTCTCACTCTTCTCTCTCGCTCTCACTTTTCTCTTGCTCTCCTATCCCTCTCCTTTTTCTCTGCCCTCTTCTCTCTTTATGCCCTCTTCTCTATCCCTTCTCACTCCTTTTTTTTTATTTTTTTTTTTTACTCTCTTGCTTTTTCTTCTGTCCTGCTTTTTTTTTTTCATCCCTTCTCCCCTCTTCTTCCCCCTTTTTTATACCATAGTTATATATTCACCATTAGCTTGTATCAATGTGTTGTCATAACTCTGCCCAGCAGGAGGTGCTGCATGACCAGTGTTGAATAAAGCCCAGCAGTTGGAGACAGCTAATGAGAGCGGTAGACAAATGAGTGCCATGAACCGGGGTTACAGGCCAAGCCATTTGTATCCATAAAGAGCTGCTTAAGCTTCCAGGCAACAGATTACCAATTTAAAGAAGACTGATCAGCCCCTGATTATACCCAGTGGTGTGCGTGGGGCTGCTGACAGGCAGCTGCATGGCCTTCTGGGTAAAATAAAGTGAAAGTTCAGAGGGCCCCTAGTTTACTTCTTTACACTTCCCCTGGGTGATGGCGGGGGCGAAAGAAATAGAACACCTACAATCATTTATCAGCGAAATGAGGGGGGTTTGGATTTCCCTGTCCGCCTGCTCGCTATTAGAGAGTCTGATCAGTATGTGTTATGGAGACCGGCAGGGAAAAGAGTTTATTTTTATTGTATTGTATTTTATTTTATTTTTGTGTCCCTCTTCTGGAGTTCACACTTTGTTTATGGCAGATGCTGGGATTGCAGACATCCTTTTATATTGTCTTTAGTCTTCTACTTTTATACTGAAATTGCTTACGCTGATTACACTGCACACTGTGCGCTTCTCACAATGTGCATTAGAAGCTGCAGCAAGTCGGATAGAGCCCCGCCTCATTTCCTGGCTGGAGGATATCCAACCTCATCTTGTTCTTTCCTCCCCACCTTGGCTGTACCTCTCCTGCCCCTTTCATTCATTGGATTTCAATTCCATCAATGATGGAGGCTCAGCATCAAATAGATTGTTACCTAGGGTAGGTAGGAGCACCGCCCCCCCAATCCATGTGTTCGGCCCCTTAATCTACATGCAAGGCGCCGGACGCATGGATTCCAATGGGTTTTTTTATTGTTTCTTTTTTGATTTGTTTTTTTAGAAGCACGTGATTAGAGCCTGAGGCTCTAAGAGTGTTCAAAAAATTGTGGGCTCGGGCCGGGGCGCAGACCCAGTGGTGGGACAATAGCAAATTAATATTTGCTGTTGTCTTCCTAATTTTCCTCCCGGCTAATCAGGAAGCGGGACCCATCACCCGATTGGCCGAGAGGAGAAGCGATCCTATAGGCTGCAGAGGAGGCAGGAGGTGCAGGGGAAGCCTCTTCAGGAGAAGGAGACGCCACCTGTGGCCTAAATGTAAGTACCGGGCTGGTGACTGGGGGGGGGGGGGGGAGCGTTTCACCGACT
>BLSH010488057.1:858115-868871 GCA_018402905.1 Glandirana rugosa | reverse complement strand
TAGTAACTAGGGATGCACCATTCTATCGGCAGAACATAATGTTCTCAGATGGATAAAAAAGTGCAGAAAATTATCGGCCAAACACAGGGTTATCAGTGCCGAAAATAAATTCTTAATCATTGAAACTGATATTAATTAGGAAATCTAATATAATACTATATATATATATATTTTTTTTTTTTTTTTTTTTTTCTTTTAAATTGTCCATTTGAGTTTCCATTTTCGGCTCCAAAATTTTCATTTCGGTGCACCACTAGTAGTAACCCCTAGCTTTACTGGTCCCCTCACTCAGTAGTAGCCACCAGCTCTGCTGATTCTCTGGTTTGCTGATCTTCCTCTCTCTCCAGTCCCCACGCACTTCCGCTATATTGCTCCCAAGCTGTGCACCACCCTTTGAACTTCTGCTAGTTTCTCCCGCCCTGGTCCCACGGCTCTGCAGGTTCTCCACCACTCAGTCCTTTCTCTCTCCAGTCTCTGCTCAGCCCCTATTATATTGCTCCCATGCTGCTCATCATTTGTGACATTTGCTAGTTTCTCCCTGGTCCCTCAGCTCTCCTGATCCTCTGCCGTTCAGTCCGATCTCTCTTGTTCTCGCTCACCTTCGCATGTGCTATCTGCAAGTTTGCTCTGCTCCCATCTGGACCACGCCTTACCTTCCTGCTGCTCCACCCTGCACACCGAATTTGATGTTTGCAACATACACTCCCAGAATATTTATACATGAAGGGGAAGTGAGTGCTGGTATCTTTGTGGTTCGCATGTTGGCTTCCCAGTGCATCCTGGGATATCCCCTACCTCCAAAACAAAGCAAAGCGAACTCTGAATAAAAGTGCATCAAATGCTGCAGGTGCTGTTAGCAAGCATTGTGATAGACTTCTATGGAGGCTTTTAAGCACCAAGAAAGCGACATGGGGTGTACTTTTTGAAGCAAAGAAAGAAAAGGAAACTCAACAGTGTGAACAGGACTGTAAGGTAACCGTTTTATTAACGAGAGGGGATTTCATTGGCATTCAGAACTTAGTTACTGTGTAATCTGCCAAAGGATTTGTATTTCTGTCCATGCAGTCCTGAGATTCACACAGCACAGTCATGTAGTACAAGACTAAACCAGCCTAATTACCCCTCAGGATCCCGCTAATTTTATCAGTCTAGTACACAGTTTGGCAAAAGTAAAGGGTACACTGCTTTCAGGCCCTCATGGAAGTTTGGTTGCTGGATGTCAGAAGAGGCTCATCCTGTGGCCCATAGACTACACACATCCAAAGGAAAAGGCCGGCTGCACAGTATTAAAGTTGTCATCAAAATTAATCTGTTCTTGACCACGCTATAGCCAAATGATGGCTACAGCACAGTCACACGTTGGCGGGAGGGCGTCATGGTGTCCCATGATTGCGCTTCCAAAAACCGACCCCGATGCGCAGGCAGTGTGCTCTGTGATCGCCATGTCCTTTGGACACAGCTGATCACAGTGGCTTTTTACCATGTGATCAGCTGTGTCCAATCATAGCTGATCACAATGTAAACACAAGCCTGTGATCGACATTCCTATCCACTGACAGCATCAGGAGAGGAGAGTTGGTAACCGGCTTGCGTTAAAGGGACATTACTACACTGATAATCAGTGCACTCCCAACAATGACCACCAGTGCCACCTATCAGTGCCGCCTCATCAGTGCACATCGGTGAAGGAGAAAAAAAATGACCTGTTTGCAAAATTTTATAACAAGCTATGAAAAATTGTTTTTTTTTTTTTTTCAAATTTTTCAGTCTTATGTTTATTCAGAAAAAAAAAAAAATTGCCCAGTGGTGATTAAATATCACCAAAGGAAATCTCTATGTGTGTAAAAAAAAAAGATAAAATGTCATATGGGTACAGTGTTGCATGACCGCGCAATTGTCATTCAACATATGACTGTGCTGAAAGCTGGCCTGGGTTGGAGGGGGGGGGGGGGGGGTGAAGTGCCCGGTAGGCAAGTGGTTAATCCAAAATTTTTTACAGACCACCCGCCGAGGCTTGACGGCGGCAATTTGGCTGCGGCGGCTGTGAGATCGTTTGCGCGTCACTGTGTAGCGGGGGGAGCGGGTAGGGCAGACTCGATGTCTGCCGTCTACCCGCGATCGCTCCCCCACAGTGACAGAACAGGGATCCGTGTGTAAACACACAGATCTCTGTTTTGATGGGAGAAGGAGTGTGATCGTATGCTCACTGTATATGGGAGCAGCTCACAAATTGTTTTTAATGTTTTTTTTTTTTTTTGGATATGTAATTTAGTAAAAAGCAAGAAATATTGTTTTTTTTTGCAAAATTGTCTCTCCTTTTTTTGTTTATAACGGTGATCAGAAGTGACGCAGAGGTGATCAAATACCACCAAAAGAAAGCTCTATTTGTGGGAAAAAAATTACATCAATTTAGTTTGGGTACAACGTCGCATGACCGCGCAATTGTCAGTTAAAGCGACGCAATGCCGAATCACAAAAAGTGCTCTGGTCCTACAGTGGGAAATCCTTCAGGGGCTGAAGTGGTTAAATAAACACTTGAAATTTTTTTTTTTTTGCCTTTTATAAAGGCACTGCTTTTTCTTTCCCTTTTGGTCCCCTTAACTCCTTTCCGGGAGCACAACAGCGCAGTCATACACGGGACGACTGACCTGATGAAGGGTAAACATGCACTGTGTAAATTGTCTGTGCTATACAAGTACCTGTGATAAATACATTGATGGGAGAGTCTGCTCCTGTATTGCCATAACCCATTGTATGTATTTGATGGGGGTTGAGGGTTATCCTGTTATGTTGTGTGTCACAGTCTGTGCAGCATGGCCATGTTCCGTCATTCATGTCTGCCTTTCTCTAGGCCCAGCAGCAGAGGAGTATGGACAACATGCTGTCTGTGCAGTCCAGAGGAGGCCTGGGGAAGAGATATAAGAGAGACCTGTGCCCCAGCCCGGAGGTGAACGGCACCAGCCCCATGTCAGAACAGGACTCTGGGATCCTGGATGTGGAGGATGAAGACGAGGAGGAGGAGGTAACCTTTATCAATAATGTGTATGTGACCACAAAAAAGGTCAGCAAGGACCGAGATGATTATTAAAGTTCTGGGTATTTTTATTTGAGTTGAAGAAGTACTTATTGGCCACATCAGTCCCTGCCCTCTAAGGCCTGTGTCACTCTTGCTTCAGCTTGTATAAGAGCAGTGTGAACAGCAAGCGTTGGCAAAGTACTTGGAGAGCTTTCAGCAAGCTATGTTGAAGCTTCTAAAATACCATTCAGCTCCAGTTTGTAATCACTGAATATAGTTGATAATAGAAACCCTGATTGCCACTGTAAACAAGCTGCTAGCAGGCTTTAACACTACTTGAAGCTTGGTGAAAGCCTGCTGAAGCCTGCTAGTAGCTTGTTTAAAGTGGCAATCAGCACTCCCATAAGGACTTTTAGAGGCTTAGAGGAAGCCGCACAAAGCTGGCCGAAAGCTTTTCAAAAGCTTTCTGAAAGTTTCATAAAAGCTTGCTGTTCACATTGCTCTTATACAAGCTGAAGCCCGTGTGAAAGGTAGGGACCTCAGCCTCCGTGGGGCTGAGGTCCCTACCTCACATGTTTACATACGGTGGGGGGGGGGGGGGATTATTTGATCCCCTGCAGATTTTGTAAGTTTGTCCACTTACAAAGAAATGAAGGGCCTATAATTTTTATCATAGTTGTATTTTAAATTTAAATTTTAAACACATGATACAAATGTTATAAATTGAGTTGCGGTTCAGTGAGTAAAATAAGTATTTGATCCCCAAGCAACCAACAATAATTCTGCCTACAGTATGTACTCATGTAGTACACAGGTTAGTTCTGTCAATGTAAGAAGGCACTCCTAACTACAACTCGTCATGTATAAAAGACTCCTGTACACAGAATCTCTTTCTTCCATTCAAACCTCACCATCATGGGCAAAACCAAACAGCTGTCAAGGGACGTCAGGGACAAGATTGTAGACCTGCACAAGGCTGGAATGGGCTATAAGACCATCAGCAAGAAGCTTGGTGAGAAGGAGACAACTGTTGGAGGGATTATTCGCAAATGTAAGAAATACAAAATAACCATCAATCACCCTCGGTCTGGAGCTTCATGCAAGATTTCGCTGTATGGGGTAAGGATGATCATGAAAAAAGTGAGGGATCAGCCCAGAACCACATGGGAGGATCTTGTGAATGATCTCAAGGCAGTTGGGACCTCAGTCACCAAACAAACCATTGGTAACACAATAGGCTGCCATGGATTGAAATCCTGCAGTGCCCCCAAGGTCCCCTCCTTTAAGAAGGCTCATGTACAGTCGTGCCAATAAACATCTAAATGATTCAGAGAAGGATTGGGAGAAAGTGATGTGGTCAGATGAGTTCAAAATTGAGCTCTTTGGCATTAACTTGGTTCACTGTGTTTGGAGGAAGAAAAATGCTGACTATGACCCTAAGAACACCATCCCTACAGTCAAGCACGGAGGTGAAAACATCATGTTTTGGGGCTGTCTCTCTGCTAAAGGTACAGGCCGACTTTGCCGCACTGACGGGCCAATGGACAGGGCCATGCATTGTAAAATCTTGGATGAGAACCTTCTTCCCTCAGCCAGAACACTAAAGATGGGTCATGGATGGGTCTTTCAGCATGACAATGGCCCAAAACATACAGCCAAGGCAACAAAGGAGTGGCTCAAGAAGAAGCACATAAAGGTCATGGAGTGGTCTAGCCAGTCTCCAGACCTTAATCCTGTAGAAAATTTATGGAGGGAGCTGAAACTTTGATTTGCAAAGAGACAACCAAGAAACCTTAAGGATTTAGAGAAGATCTGTAAAGAAGAGTGGACCAAAATCCCTCCTGAGATGTGCAAACCTGGTCACCAACTGCAAGAAACATCTTACCTCTGTGATTGCCAGCAAAGATTTATCCTCCAAGTACTAAGTCATGTTTTACTTGGGGAGCAAATACTTATTTTACTCACTGAACTGCAACTCAATTTATAACATTTGAATTATGTGTTTTTTTCTGGATTTTTGGTTGATATTCTGCCTCTATGATATAAAATACACCATGATAAAAATTATAGACCCTTCATTTCTTTGTAAGTGGGCAAGCTTACAAAATCTGCAGGGAATCAAATAATTATTTTCGGCACTGTACATACACGCACATACGAAGGACAATTTAGACAGGAGCCAGTTAACCGACCAGAGAAAACCCATGCAAACTCCATGCATATAATGCCCTGGCTGGGATAAAAGCAAAGATGCTACTGCTGTAAGGCAAGAGTATTAAATAAGCACAAAATATAGACGTAAAGTAGGAGGGAGGCACCTCTGTTCTGATTCATATGGGTATGAATTGTAGGAAATCTCCATCAGCAAAACAAGGGAGAGAGGACTATTAAGAGTTGGGAGTGAACAGGGGACTTATGGCCCCTTCACACCATGAATCACACCATGAATCACACAGGAACGTGCTGGATTCACATGCGATCTGGGTGCAGTGCAATTTCAGCCCATTCATTTGAATAGGCTGAAATCATGCCCGACCACAGCATGCACATTTTTTGGAAACACACTGCAAGGGGATCGCATAAAACTTCTGTAACATGCGATCTGGTGCAGGCAAACGCACTGCGTTTGCAATCTGCACGTGCAGCAGATCGCAAGTTTAGTGCATTTTGAACTCGATGCATGGAACGCAGGATTCCCCCACTGGATTCATGTGAACTGGCCCTTAAAGTGAAACTACACTTCATCTGAGCAACACAAACTACAAACGCTATGTAATTCATTTTTAATATTTAAAGCAAACACCCCCATCCATCCATGTCTCCATGCTTTATTTTGTTGAGAAATCACTTTGAAAAACAGCCCCCCTAGAATATCTGACCATGGCCATCTTGAGTAAGGGCAGATGATTCATGTAGCATTTCCAGGAATTGTAAGGATTGCGAATAGTAAATGTTGATTGAGAGAATGAAGTTACACTTTAATGTTGAATTACACTACATCTGAGCACTACGGACTAGAAATTCTATTTAATTCATTATTAATATTCAAAGCAAACTCAAAATATGAAATGTTGGGGTTACATATTGATTAAGGCAGTGACAGTTGGGCGTTGCTTTGGCATCTAGCAGCTATTACAACTCTTAAAAAAAAAAAAAAAAAAAAAAACAATACTGAACAGTGTTTATAAACACTCTTCAGGCAGAATTTAGAGAAACAAATGAACATTATTGTTATTTACTTGGTCTTATTATCTGTGGATCAAAGGGGTGACCTTAGATCTACAAATGATGTCAGTTAAAAACCACCTTTTTTTAAATTAATTATTTTTTTTACTTTATCAATTTGTTCCCATTTATCCCCTTATTAACCCTTAGTTTACTCTAATCACCACTAAAAAAACTCCCCCCCTTAGGCTAGTTTCACACCCAATGGCTCTTTAAGCCATGTTTGCACAGCAGCCCATTCATTTGGAAATGAAAGTAAAATTCAGGAAGAAAGTTCCTGCACCTTTTTTACAACGCAGCCGCAGGGAAATCACATGGTGCTCTTGCTTTTGTATTATTTGATATTCTTCTGTAACGGCTGTCCCTTCTGACTTTCAGGCACTGGGCACAAAGGACCTGGTGGACTTTGCTCCGGTATATCGCTGTCTACATATCTACACTGTGCTGGTGAGTGCTCACACTTCATACTGGACTATAGAAATCCAACAGCAGCCACTAACTAAGGTTTCCACTAGCAGAGGAGATCATGGTGCCTATGCCACTTATATACACTATACGGACAAACATTTGTGGACATCTGACCGTCACTCGTATATTAACTTGTTAAATATCCCTTTCAACAACCACAAGTATTATTAGGGAGTTCCTCTTGCTCTGACCTTTTACTGCCACCACCATATGCCATAGGTTGGTGGCCACAGGGGGGTTGTATACACACACTCCTTGCATCTTCAGCTGGACGTAAATCTGGCAAGCCAACTGTTGGCTGTCAGATGGAAGTGATCCATTGGCTGTGCAGCTGCTGGATCGCTTCCACACCCTCCGCAACTTCTGTTCTTCCCCCTGCCTTGATTCTTTGCCTCTGCGCATCCATTGGTGGACGTGGGACTGGTATGGCAGGTACTGCTGGGTAGAAGGGAGAGAGATCAGTAAGTCTTCATTTGCTGATCTCCCCTATCTGCTAAAGGACCTGGAAGTAAAACATCACTTTCAGGTTCTGGTGTCTCAATCTCCAGCCTGTATGGTCTGGGGGTGGGAGGGTGGGGGCTAATAGAGCGTGATCTGCACTACATTTGTTTCATTGGAGGGCAGGTAAGACATCAGGGGTCTTGATCCCTGATGTCTCATTAAAGGGGAGCTCCAGTCTTTCAAGTTTCTCCACCCTAAAGTCACTCATTCGTGTCTATATGGACCTTGCTTTGTGCACTGGTCCAAATCATTTGGTGGAGGGGGGATTATGGTTTGGGGTTGTTTTTCAGGGGTTGGGCTTGGCTTCTTAGTTCCAGTGAAGGGAACTCTTAAGGCGTCTGCATACCAAAATATTTTGGACAATCTCATGCTCCCAACTTTGTGGGAACAGTTTGGGGATGGGCCCCTTCCTGTTCCAACATGGATGAGCGAGTTTGGGGTGGAGAAACTTGCTTGGCCGGCACGGAGTCCTGACCTCAACCCGATAGAACACCTTTAGAATGAATCAGAGCTGAGGTTGTGAGCCAGGCCTTCTCATCCAAAATTAGTGCCTGACCTCACAAATGCGGTTTTGGAAGAATGGTCAAACATTCCCATAGACACTCCTAAACCTTGTGGACAGCTTTCCCAGAAGAGCTGAAGCTGTTATAGCTGCAAAGGGTGGGCCAACTCAATATTGAATCCTACAGACTAAGACTGGGATGCCTTTAAATTTCACGTGCGTGTAAAAGCAGGTGTCCCAATACTTTTGGTAATATAGTGTAGTTATTGGTCCAAGCTGGAATAATGTAACTATGTATACAATATCCATATCTTAAATTTCTCTCTTAACGAAGCAAAGTGAAAAATTAATTTACCTTTATATCTAATCAACACAGAGCAAGGTGAAATGATTTAGGATTTTCTAGGGTTCTACCTTATCCTCAGACCAGTAGAGCTCTCAGTCAGCTGAGACCCTGCGGTGGTAGAATTTTAGGTGAATCACATCGCTGCACCGATCCCTGGCCCCCAGCACTGCCATTAATCTGTCTCCTATGTGGGACATTTGTTCTAGGAACACCCATCTTGGGGGATTTCTCTCATTGACGCAAACATGAGTCATTTTGAATGCCTGGAAGACGCGTCACTCGGGTGTCATGACATCTATTATTTTGTTTTCGATTTCTTTTATAGAAAACCATATGCTAGATTAACACCATCTATAAAAACAAATAAATACAAAAATAAAGCCCAACACAACCCAAATATGTGCACTCTTTTTTTAGTTTTTATAACATTGCCCAGTATGTTCAGTCCTGTATTTTTTTCTCATAACTTTGAAATTGGGATCTCCCCAATAGAACGCCCTCTCCTATGAAATCCCACAGATGACGGTACCACGCTTCCCCTAAACCAGGGGTCTCCCAACTATGGCCCTCTAGTTGTTCAGGAACTACAATTCCCCATCATGCCTAGTCATGTCCCAATGTAAGAGTTTTACAATGCCTCATGGGACATGTAGTTCTGCAACAGCTGGAGGGCCATAGTTTGGAGATCCCTGCCCTAAACTATAGAATAAAATCTAACCTCCATCCTTCCCTTCAGTCTTGCGCAGTTGTAGCAGCTCCTCTCCTAGGCTGAAGTAGCTTACTCTCATTTCACTGCACACTGTGAGCTTCTCACCATGTGCATTAGAAGATGCAGCAAGTCAGATAGAGGCCCTCCTCATTTGCTCACTGGAGGACATCCAGCATCTAGTGCAGTGGTCTCCAAACTGTGGCCTGGGGGCCCAGATGTGGCCCTTTGCTTGCTTTTACCCAGCCCTTAAAGCGTTATTTCTTCCAACAGTAGGCCATAATTCCACCCACTGACATCAATGATGGGACACAGTTCATCCCATTGACACCAATGATGGGACACAATTTCCCCCAATAAAACCAATGATGGAGCCCAATGATCAGACACCATTCCTCCCAATGACACTAAATGATGGGGCCCAATGACACCAATGATGGGACACAGCTCCTCCCCATTGACACCAATGATGGGACACCATTCCTCCCAATGGCATCAATGATGGGACACAATTACCCCCCAATGACACCAATGATGGGACACAATTACCCCCCCAATGACACCAATGATGGGGCACAATTCCTCCCAATGACACCAGTAATGGGGCACAGTTCCTCCCAATCACACCAACGATGGGGCCCAAGGACATCAAACATGAGGCACAATTCTTCCCAATGACTCCAATGATGGGGCACAATTTTTCTCAATGACACCAATAATGGGGCACAATTCCTCCAAATGTCACAAATGATGGGGCACAATTTCTCCCAATGACACCAATGATGGGGCACGATTCTTCCCAATGTCACCAATAATGGGGCAAAATTCTTCCCAATGACACCAATAATGGGGCACAATTTCTCAATAACACCAGTGATTAGTCACAATTCCTCCCAATGACACCAATAATGGGATACAATTTCTCTCAAGGACACCAATGATAGGACACAATTTCTCCCAATGACACCAATGATGGGGCACTATTACTTCCACTGACACCAATGATGGGACACTATTCCTCCCACTGATACCAATAATGGGGCACTATTCCTCCCACTGACACCAGTGATTGGCCACTTACTATTCCTCCCACTGACACCAATGATGGGATACTATTGCTCCCACTGACACCAATGATGGGACACTATTGCTCCCACTGACACCAATGATAGGACACTATTGCTCCCACTGACACCAATGATGGGACACTATTGCTCCCACTGACACCAATGTTGGCACACTATTGCTCCCACTGACACCAATGTTGGCACACTATTGCTCCCACTGACACCAATGATGGTATACTATTGCTCCCACTGACACCAATGATGGGGCACTATTGCTCCCACTGACACCAATGATGGGGCACTATTCCTCCCACTGACACCAATGATGGGGCACTATTCTTCCCACTGACACCAATGATGGGCCACTCACTATTCCTCCCACTGACACCAATGATGGGACACTATTCCTCCCACTGACACCATTGATGGGACACTATTCCTTCCACTGACGCCAATGATGGTGCACTATTCCTCCCACTGACACCAATGATGGACCACTCACTATCTCTCCCACTGACACCAATGATGGACCACTCACTATTGCTCCCACTGACACCAATGATGGGCCACTATTGCTCCCACTGACACCAATGATGGGGCACTATTCCTCCCACTGACACCAATGATGGGGCACTATTCCTCCCACTGACACCAATGATGGACCACTCACTATTCCTCCCACTGACACCAATGATGTACCACTCACTATTCCTCCCACTGACACCAATGATGGGCCACTATTGCTCCCACTGACACCAATGATGGGACACTATTCCTTCCACTGACACCAATGATGGGGCACTATTCCTCCCACTGACACCAATGATGGACCACTCACTATTCCTCCCACTGACACCCCATAGTCACCCTCGTTATCACCGGGCAGTAACCACAGTCACCCTCCTTATCACTCACCATGTAGTAA
>BLSH010488057.1:808910-827295 GCA_018402905.1 Glandirana rugosa | reverse complement strand
TACCTGTCCTGGAGTCCAGCGATGTGGGCACCGCAGCTGATGATTTCATGAGTTGTCGGGTGCTGCTGCCGCCATTGCCAGTGAGGGCACCGGATTCACGACCGGGTCCCTACTGCGCCGCGCTCTCACTGGCCGGGGGGGCCAAGCTGCTGACTTACCTCGTCGTGGTCCGGTCTCCCGGAAGTGTGGACAGGATACCCCCCCCAAAGGTTTTGGGGGGAACCCGCTTTAAATGATTTGTGCAGAATTAAGTTACTAAAATATTAACAACAACTTTATCAGTGGCCATCAAGGCAGCCTCACTGCTCAGAAATGCCGCCTCGCCTGTGCCCATCAATGCCGTCTCGGCTGTGCCCATCAGTGCAATTTCACCTGTGTCCATCAGTGCCGCCACACGTGCGTCCATCAGTGCCGCCCCACGTGCATCCATCAGTGCCGCCTCACCTGTGCGGGGGAAGAGAGGAGAGGAAGAGTATTGCCGGCTGGATCATCAATTGCCGAGTGTTCCCTGCGCTTGCCATCACAGCCCCGCCTCCTGGCCCGGGTACTTTGATATGCGCACACGCCCTGGCATTGGACCTGTCTATCAAAGTAGCCGGGCCAGGAGGCGGGGCTGTATGGGACAGCAAGCGCGGGGAACACTCAGCAGTTCAAATGAAAGCTGTTACAGCAATGTTCCCCACGCTCTGATGATCCGGCCGGCTCTCTCTTCCCCCCCCCGGGCAATCGCTGGGAGAAGGGCTCCCATTCAACTCCGTCTGCTGGCAGTGCTCCCCCCTCCTCCGAGGCAGCCCACGTTAGCCAGGAATCATTTTCCCCTTGCAAAATGCGAGTAGGTGGTAAATTTGAGGGCTGCCTTACGTATCACACTGCAGATAAACACAGCAATCAGCCATAACCTTATGACCTAATATTGAGTAGATCCCCCTTTTGCTGCCAAAATAGCCCTGGCCCATCAAGGCATGGACTCCACTAGACCTCTGAAAATATGCTATGCTATCAGGTACCAAGCCGTCGGTTGCACATTCTTTAACCACTTCAGCCCCGGAAGTATTTCCCAGGTTAGGACCAGAGCACTTTTTGCGATTCGGCACTGCGCCGCTTTAACTGACAATTGCGTGGTCGTGCGACGTTGTACCCAAACAAAATTTACGTCCTTTTTTTCCCCACAAATAGAGCTTTCTTTTGGTGGTATTTGACGGCCTCTGTGTCATTTCTGATCACCGCTATAAACAAAAGAAGAGCGACAATTTTGCAAAAAAAAAAAAAAGTTTTCCTTACTGTTTGCTAAAATCCAAAGCCAAAAAAAATATAAAAAAACATTTTTTTTCATCGGTTTTGGCCGATTTATATTCTTCCTCATATTTTTGGTAAAAAAAAAAAATCGCAATCGGCGTTTGATTGGTTTGCGCAAAAGTGGCCGCGTTTACGAATGATGAGAATTAATTTCTGGGGTTTTTATTATTTTTTTTTATTTTTTACTAGTAATGGCGGCGATCTGTGATTTTTAGCGGTACTGCGATATTGGGGCGGACATGTCGGACCATTTTGACACTTTTGGGACCAATGACATTTATACAGCAATCAGAAATTTAAATATCCACTGATTACTGTATAAATGTCATTGGCATTGAAAGGGTTAACCTGCAGGGGGAGATCTAGGGGTTAACTGTGTTCCCTGGGTGTGTTCTAACTGTGGGGGGCTGAGCTGTTATGGGATTAAGAGATCGAACTGTAGATCTCCTATGTCCCCACTGACAGAATGGGGAACCACCGTGTTTACGGCGGTTCCCCGTTCTTTAGCTGTGGCCGCTCATCGCGGCTCGCCGGCAGACATCGTGTCCGCCCGAGCCGCAGGTACACTCCTCAGGAGTACGGCGGGCGCGTGTGGAAGTGGTTAAGGTCCTATAAGTTGTGAGGTGGGGCCTCTGTGGATTGAATTTTTATTTCCAGCACATCCCACAGATGCTCTATTGGATTCAGATCTGGAGAATTTAAAGGTCACGTCAACACCTTGAAGACACCTCCTTCCATTGTTCCATGGTCCAGTTCTGATGCTCATGTGCCCATCGTAGGCACTTTTGGCTGTGGACATGGCTCAGCATGGGCACCCAGACTAGTCTGCAGCTACACAGCCCCATACACAACAAACTGCGATGCTCTTTGTGTTCTGACACCTTTATATCAGAGCCAGCAATAACTTTTTCAGCCATTTAGGCTACAGTGGCTCTTCTATTGGATCAGACTTCACAATCAATGAGCCTTGGCCACCCATGAGCTTGTCTTCAGTTGGCCTTCCACCCTTGGACCACTTGTGGTCGGTTCTGACCACTGCAGACCGGGAACATCCAACAAGAGCTCCACTTAAGGAGTGGCTTAGATCCATTCGTCTAGCCCAGCCTTTCTCAACCTTTTCAAAGCCGAGGAACCCTTGAAATAATTCTCCTGTCTCAGGGAACCCCTGCTAAAAATTAAAAATCTACAACTCATGATACATTAGTGTGATGGTCAATGGGAAGGATGCTCCTTACACTTGTGGTCATTGGGAAGAATTACCCCCTTTCAGATATCTAAACAGATCAAAGATGTCATTGGGAATTTATTTAAGAGGTAGAAATTGACCATTGCTCAAGGAACCCCTAGCAACCGTTGGAGGAACCCTAGGGTTCCACGGAACCCTGGTTGAGAAACCCTGGTCTAGCCATTACAATTTGACTTGTGTCAGTCACTCAATTCCTTACACTTGCCCAATTTTTCTGCTTTTAACACATGAACTTCAAGGGACAACGTGTTCAGGTACTGCCTAATATATCCCACTGACTTTCAGGTGCCATTGTAACAAGCTAATCAATGATATTCACTAGGGTTGCACAGATACCGTTTTATTGCTGGTGAGTACAAATACTGATACCTTTCGGTCGAGTACTCACGGATACCGAGTGCCGATACCTTTGTAGTACAATTTGCGCCCATTCATTTTGTATGCTGGTAGGTTCATTTCCTCCTGTCTAAATTGGCCATGCATGTGTATGTATGAATGCTAGTTAGGGGCCTTAGATTGTAAGCTCCTGGAGGACAGGGACTGATGTAAATGTACAATATACAGTATATTAGGTTGTTTTTATTTGAGCTGTGCTGGTCCTGCACTGTATGGACTTGCTTTGACCGCTTGCACTAGATGAGGTCTGAGGCCCCCTTTTCTTTCAGTGACAAGGTGACGATTGGTGTGTCATGGATGATGTCGGTATTTGATGAGGAAGCAGAAACAATTGTACAGTCCCTGTAACTGCTTGTGTTCATTGGAAGGAATGTTTTGGAATTTTCTTATTGTCCGCGACTCGCTGTTTGTCCTGGGGGGACCAGGTCACCATTCCTGACTCCCTCCTTTGTTTTTCTCCTTTTTTTGGGGGGGGTTGTGAAAACAGCAAACTCCTGGGAGAACGGTGACCCAGATGCCATGCCATTCTCTCCCATACTAAGGCCGCTGGTGACCTGCAGATAAGGCCGTCGCTGAGCGATGGCTCGGATCCTGTTTGCCAGCTAGAGGAAGCGACGTCTTTTGTTTTGTGAAGGAAATATCAGGGGCACAGCCACTGTACTCACAGCCTAATAATAATTATCAGAGCGGCCTGCTTCCGAGCGGCACCAATTGAACTTTTGCCCCAAGGGCCTTGTGTAACATAAACATTTACATATTTATTATTGTTTTTTATTTTTTACTCTGTAACCGACCCCGTAGTCACCTCTCTGTTTCTGGCTGGGGTCTGGCAGGCTTATCGATGGGGCAGAAGTTCATATATTGTAAGGGGAAGGGGGGAGGGTCATCTGGCGGTCAGATTCCAGGCACCTGTAAATAAGAACGCTGCACATTATCACACAGCCGGCTCGCAGACTTCTCCAGGAAACCCTGAACTTTGTCAGGAAGGTTAGCGAGGGAAAGCACGGGGAGAGGGGAGGTCAGACCTGGGTTAATGGAGCACTGCGACTGCTGAACTTGAAGCTGCCTAGTATAGGCTGATGGGTGTTTGCTGGCAGGTGTGTGTGAGGACCTGTCTTATTGCGCTGGTAAATCCCTTTCTGTGGGTTAAAGCCTAACTCCAACCACAATGGAATTTAAAGGTTCAATTTAATTATTTATATTTTTAAAATAACAAATGTTATACATACCTGCTCTGTGCAATGGTTTTGCACAGAGCAATCCTGATCCTCCTCTTTTGGGGTTCTTCGCCAGCATTCCTGCTAAGTGCCCCCAGTGTGTCCATTGTCTCCTCAACCCCCTCAGTCTTTGCTCTCTGGCTGTGATTGACCGCTGCTGTCTCGGAGCCTAAAGGGAGGATGGAGAGAATCCCTGCTCTCGTGCACTGCCCTGGATCGAGATCGGGCTCTAGTAAGTTTAACCACTTGCTGACCGCCCCAAAGTATATATACACCATTATTTTGCCGCTACATACCTTTTTTTTGTAGCAGCAGCTAGCTGCCATAACACCGGTATTATTTTTTTCTGTGGGCAATTCAGCGTCTGATAAAAGTGATCCCAATGGTGCATGCACCGCAGGATCACTTTTAAAAGCGTCGAGAGAGGTGCCCCCATCCCACCACTTCCCAGTCATTTCCGGGTTTACCGGAGCCGTCGGTAAACCCGGAAGCGATCCAATGTGGCCGATAACTAGGCAGGAAGTCGAGTGAGGGCAAGATGGCCCCCACTTGGCTCCATGCCCTTAGAGGACCAGAGCGATATCTGACATCACTTCTGGTTCTCGGGCATAAACAAATGATTTTTTAATTTTATTTTTTTTAACGTCAAAGGGGTCGATTCACTAAGGGTTAAATAAAGGCTAAGCCGTTATACTAAAAATAATTTGTAGTTAAAAACTGCATACGGTATTTGTTTGATTTAGCGGTAATTACTGCATTGGTTAATGCGGTAATTTACTGCATCAAGCTGCTTGCTAAGCAGCGGGCCAGGAAGCCGGCCGCTGCATCCTTAACAACCGACAACTCATCAGCTGTCAGCAGACTTCCCCAGATTCCGATAAGTCCCCCGCCAGCAGACCCCCGACAACCCTGGGGACAAGGTGCCACCCCCCCTCCATGTTGAAGGTACGTGGCCTGATATGGTTCGTTCGTCTCCCCCCCTTCCTTTCCTGACCTGCTGGGGTGCATGCTTGGTTAAGGGGAACCCCACACCATTTTTTTTTCATAGTCTTTAATTGTTGCCTTTTTTTTTTTTTTTTACAATCAGTTGTGAGCAGGGAAGCCCGCTGACAGCTGATGTAATCAGTTGTTAAGGACACGGCGGCTGGCTTCCTGGCCCACTCCTTAGCAACCATCTTTTTGTCAAGAAACAGTTTTTTTAAAAATACTGCATGTGATACCGCCAGCTAAACCCCTGGTTGGTAATGATCATATCCTGTTTATGCAGTATTTGCCGTCACGTTTTTTTTTTCCCGGTAAATATCTCATAAGCGTTATTTTTTTTTTCCTGAATTAGACTTACTTTACCGCATGCGATAATGTTTGTAAATGAGTAATATGATACCCTTATCGCATGCAGTTAAGGTTTGTGAATTGACCCCAAAGTGTCCAGATCTCTCAATAAAAAGGACCTGTCATGCTTATTTCTATTGCAAGGGGTGTTTACATTCCTTGTAATAGGAATAAAAGTGATAAAAAAAAATAAAATAAAGTGACCGTGTAAAAATAAAAAGTAAAATAAATTAAAAAAAAAAAAAATTTTAAGCGCCCCATCCCTCTGTGCTTTTGCGCAGAAGCGAAAGCATACATACGTTGCACCCGCATATGTAAACGGTGTTCAAACCACATGTGAGGTATCGCCGGGAACGCTAGCGTGAAGGTAATCATTTTAGCAATAGACCTCCTCTGTAACTCTAAACAGGTAACCTGTAAAAAAAAAGTGTCAGAGATTTTGAAGTACCTTAGTTTGTCGCCATTCCACAAGTGTGCGCAATTTTAAAACCTGACATGTTGAGTATCTATTTATTCGGCGTAACACCATATTTCACATTATACAAAAAATTTGGGGTAACTATTGTGTTTTTAATTTACAAAAAAAAAATGACATTTGAATGACCGCTGCGCAAATGCAGTGTGACATAAAATATTGCAACGTTCACCATTTTATTCTCTAGGGTCTCTGCTAAAAAAAAATATATTTAATGTTTGGGAATTCTAAATAATTCTCACAACAATTACAAATTTAAACTTGTAAACCAAAAGTTTCAGAAATACCTGGTCATCAAGTGGATAACGTGGGGCTGGAGGGCAGAGGGGGAGCTGCACAGAGAAGGTTTTCCTTTTTTTTTTTTTTTTTTACCTTAATGCATTCTCTGCACCTTCTGCCTTTAGAACCACTTTAACAACCTTTGCAGTGTGGCTCCCCCTCGCTGCGAAGGTTAAATGCTTATTTTTGCTCAGAGGTAGATGAATAAGGTTCCACACACACTAGCTACAGACAAAGGGCACTGTGCATTGTACAGCCCTGCTGCAGGCAGCCTGTCAAACTGTATGAGAGGCTATCTGCTGTTGCGGCTGGACGGTGCACTTAGAGGTACAATGGCTTAGGGCAGTATGTCCCCAGGTCCAGGCAGGAAGTCTCTGTTCATTCATCACTGGAGGTATACTATCCTAACATTTGAACTGCTAGATGCACCGTCCAGGCACAGCAGCGGTCAGCTTCTCAAAGATATGGACAGGCTGTCTGCAGTGTGGCCAAATGGTCCACCTGTGCCCCCTGCCAGCAGCAGAACACCAGAGCCTCATACAACAGGGCTGAACACCCAGTGTGCAATGGGGTCTAAGGTCTAATACTTACCTTATTTCTTGACCCATCTGGACCCCTCCAGCGGTGTGACCGATCTGGAAAAGAAGTTGCTCCCAGCCCGGGTCTCAAAAGAAAGCTCTATTTGTGGGGAAAAGGACATCAATTTTGTTTGGGTACAACGTCGCACGACTGCACAATTGTCAGTTAAAGCGACGCAGTGCCGAATCGCAAAACCTTAAGCTTAAAGTGTTACTAAACCCAGGAGCCTGCAGTCATCATGTCTGGTCTCCCACAGTACGCAGAAATGCAGCAGTATTTAGCAGTCTTGTTACTTCTATCAGTGCCTGGTTAAAGCTAGTAGGAGGAGTTTTTATTCTCCCCTGATTGGTCTATGAAAATGCAGGACCCGTGACTCTGGACAGTGCTGATTGGCCCTGTGCTGATCACATACACCCTCCAAAGAAAACCTCTAAACATACACACCAAACTGAGCATGTGCAGCTTATCCCCTAGCCTCTGTTCCATTAGGAGATGGATTGGAGGCATTGGAAGAAGGGGAGGATCAGAGAAAACGGGATCAAACAGCCTTTTTACACAATGCAGAGTATTAACCTCTTTGGTTCCACAATGAGTATAACAAGCATGCTTTACTGCATATACAGACTGATTTTACTGTCGTGGGTTTATAACAGTTTAATTTTGGGGACTGGTTTGCTTTCTTGAGTGTATCTGTGTCAAGTTCTCCTAAGTGTGGGTTTACATACTGGTGGTGGTGAGTGAGGAATTCTGTGCTATAAGAAACCACAAGAACATCTCGTATCATCTGTTTATCTTTGTATTATTTATTTTAATTGTCCAATTTGCGCTATTAATGATTACAGTGCTGGTGGAGAAGTTGCTGCCATCAGTCCTCACTGTTTCTCAGCTGCTGTGTGGGTGAGAGATGCCAGATGTGGCCCCTGAGCCCTCTATCTGGCCATCTCTTGCTCCATGCCTGTAAACACCAGTGTGAGATCATAGAGGACAGGCCCAGCTCAGATACTTTGTGCTAGGCAGCGATAAGGACACAGGAAAAAAACATTAGGAGGGCAGTGGCCTTTGATAACCCGCAGTCTGCTACGTGCTAATGGGACGGCTACCGTTCCCTGGAGGACACCAGCGCTGTGAACTTGTTATGATGTCCTACTAAGTGCTTGTGTGACCCCGTGACCCCGAAAGAGACATGGAGCAGATTGAGTTACATGCTCCTTGTTCTCTGGAAAGGACTAATGGTTTTATTCCTTCTCTTCACCTTCTCTGGAGGCTTTGGACAAATGCCACTGAGCTCTGCCTGTTTATAAAGACCTGTGAAACCATTGCTTTTGGTTGCATCGCACCTCACTCTGATCCTCTGATAGGTTTCTCTATAGTAACGTCAAGTTTAAAATTCTAATCTGTGTTAATTTTGGCAGCAAATTTCAGTTTAGTTTTAGTCTTAGTCTTAGGACTAAAATGTCATTTTAGTCCCATTTTAGTCTTCCGCAATTGTTTTTGTTTTAGTCGTAATTAGTCGACTTAATCTCCAATACGTTTTAGTTGACTAAAAGTAATTTTAGTCGTCTAAAATCGAATGGGTTTAGTTAAATTGTAAAGCATTATTTAAGCATCTCTCTACAATTTCCAAACACATTATATACTGCTGGAGTGAAAAATCTAATATGTTTGTTTATTATTTATGGTATTGAGGTATGAACATGCACTACGGACCAGTGTACATTTTGACGTCAAATTTCAATTTAGTTTTAGTCTGTCTTTTGACTAAAATGGCATTTTAATTTTAGTCGTCTTTTACTCATCTCAGTTGTTTGTTGTATTTTAGTCGACTAAAATGGTATTAAGTTAGTCGACTAAATTATTTTAGTCAGTTTTAGCCAACCAAATTAACACTGATTGTAATATTTAAATTAAAGTGGTTGTCAACTCTTGACAACGACTTTAAACTACAGGTAAGCCTGTAATCAGGCTTACCTGTAGCTTCCCTGTATATCTCCTAAACCTGTACGGTTTAGGAGATGCACGCTATACTGGCATGTGCCGACATCATTTGGCACATGCGCAGTGAAGAAATAGCCTCTGTGCGGTTTCTTCACTGACGCATGCGCAGGAGTGACGTCACTCGACTCCGGCCAGTCACAGCGCTGGAGTTTGCGGCCCCGGAAGGAAGAGGGGCGAAGATGGACACTCCCTGCTGTGGGGACAGTGCGGGCTGTGATGGCAGGTAAGTGGCACATAATAGGCTAGTATGCGATGCATACTGCCTATTATGCTTCTACATTGCAGGGTGAATAATAGGAAGTAAACCCATTAGGGTTTACAGCAGGGTTTACTTCCTCTTTAACTAGTTCCCCACCACGCGCAGTATATTTACTGCGGCGGTGTGGGCGCTTCCCGTGAATCACCGTAAATAAGCGGCAATCTGCAGGTGGCCGCTAGGGGGCGCGCGCCCGCCGTGCTCCTGAGAAGTGTGCCCGCCGGCAAGCTGCGATGAGTGGCCACAACTAAAGAACGGGGAACCGCCGATGTAAACACGGCGGTTCTCCGTTCTGTTAGTGGGAGCATAGGAGATTTACTGATCCCTGTCACTGGGATCAGTTAGATCGCTTATGCCCATGGTAGCCCAGCCCCCCCACAGTAAGAACACACCCAGGGAACACAGTTAACCCCTAGATCTCCCCCTGCAGGTTAACCCCTTCAATGCCAGTGACATACAGTAATCAGTGGACATTAAAATTTCTAATCGCTGTATAAATGTCATTGGTCCCAAAAAAGTGTCAAAATGGTCCGATATGTTCGCCCCAATATCACAGTCCCGCTAAAAATCGCAGATCGCCGCCATTACTAGTAAAAAAAAAAAAACCCCAGATATGAATTCTCATCATCCATAAACGCGGCCACTTTTGCGCAAACCAATCAATAAACGCCGATTGCTATTTTTTTTTTTACCAAAAATATGAGGAAGAATATAAATCGGCCAAAACCGATGAAAAAAATAATTTTTTATATAATTTTTTTTTGGATTTGTATTTAAGCAAAAAGTAAGAAAAACTGTTCTTTTTTTTTTTGCAAAATTGTCGCTCTTCTTTTGTTTATAGCGGTGATCAGAAATGATGCAAAGGCAATCAAATATCACCAAAAGAAAGCTCTATTTGTGGGAAAAAAAGGATGCAAATTTCGTTTGGGTACAACGTCGCACGAGCGCGCAATTGTCAGTTAAAGCGACGCAGCGCCGAATCGCAAAAAGTGCTCTGGTCCTAAAGTGGGAAATCCTTCCGGGGCTGAAGTGGTTAAGTGAAGCATTTACCAAAAAAATGACATTGGCAGAGGCAGGTTCCTTCTCCTTTTGTTAACATTATGTGGGTTATATACTATTTAGGATGGTGCAAATTATCAACAGAAAAAATAAAATAGTAGACAGAGTTCTCTATCAATATCTGTCTACAAGATCTATATTAGGTGCTTTTCATGAATGAGAATTTGTTAAATGAACAGACAGTAGCAATATTAAAATGCAAATAATACAGCACTCCTTATAAATATCTGCTACTACAAGAAGTAACAAAACTTAAAGGAGAAGTACAGCCGAAGCTCGTTTGGCTGTATTTCTCCTGTGGATCACAGGAGTGTAGTTTGTTCTGCACTCCTGTGACCTGTTTTCAGCAGACTGCAGGATGAAGCCTGCAGTCGGCTGACGTCACAGAGCCGGTCCATGCTGGGGGCAAAATTGCGACAATAGAGGGGGGAAGGGGTGAGAGAAAGGGGGATGGGAGGGGTAAGAAAGAGGGACGGGTGAGAGAGATGGGAGGGAATAAGTGAGTGAGAGGGGGGAGAGTGAGGGGGGATGGGAGGGGTGAGTAAGGGCAGGATGTTTTGCAACTTTCAGATGCATGTAATGTACGCATCCGCAGGGTTCTCTGTTCACTATATCAGCCTGCTGAAAAAGTCAGTGTCCAGTCATGTCACCCAGTCAGGGACTCCTCTCACCTTCCCGGCAGCTTGATCACCAGCTGCATGTCTCCGTCAAAATCACAGCCTGAGACTGCGACCCACTCCGCCCCTACTGCACAGGTGAGCTACTCCTGGCAGAAGGTCGGATGCTGCTGCCGCCGCCGCCGCCTCCTATTTGTCTTACACGCCTCTCGCCGTCCTCCCCGCTCGTCCTGCCTCCTCATCTACTCATATCCTGGGCTCCCTTCACCCTCCTGTCAGGTCCCACTGTGAGCCATATTCCTGTCTGAATAATGTGTCCGGGTTTCTGACGGACACATTATTCAGACAGACCTTAATATACTGTTCCTAAATGACGTGTGCAATCTCTCATGGGGCCCCCTAGTGACCCCAGGCCCTTGGGCAGTGCCCCAATAATCAGCCCACCCCTGGTGATACCTTTTCAAACAGTTTTATCACAAAAAAAGTGTTCACTTAATTTAAAAGCACTAAAACCGCACTAGCGTTAACCTGCAAATGCATACGATCACCCCATCGGGTATAAGCCAATGGGCCTCTCTCCTGCAACTGCTGGTAAATGCTAATGGCACACTCCCCTCCTTGAATACTAGTAAAGGCTATTGGCCCGCATGCTTCTTCCAATTGGTGTAAAGGTTAATGGTCTGCTCTTCTCCAGTTGGTGTAAATCGTAATGGCTTGCTCTCCTTCTACAGTTGGTGTAAATCCTAATTGCCCGTTCTGCTTTTCCATTTGTCAGTAAAAAACAATTACTCACATTCCGCCTCCATGTGCTGGTGTATGTTAATAATCCACTCTTCTCCTCCAATTGATGTAAATCAGTGGTTCTAAACTCCGGTCCTCAGGACTCACTAACAGGCCAGGTTTGCAGGTTAACTGAAATACATCCCAGGTGATATAATTTGCTGCTCATTTATTGCAGTATTCTAGTCTGCATCTCCCCAAGGTAATACTTAAAATCTGGCCTGTTGGTGGGTCTCGAGGACTGGAGTTGAGAACCACTGATGTAAATGCTAATGGCCCACTCTCCTCCTCCAGTTGCTGGTGAATGCTAATAGTCTGCTCTCCACCAATTACTGATCAATTCAAAAAGCCTGCTCTCCTCCTCCAATTTTTAGTAAATGCTAATGGTCCATTCTCCTCCACCAATTGCCAGTAAATGCTAATGGTCTGGTCTCCTTCTCCAACTGCTGGTAAAAGCCAAAAATGACCTTCTCCTCTCTTCCTATTGCTACTGAATGCCAATGGTCCACTCTGGTCCTCCAATTGTTGCTGAATGATAATGGCCTGCTGTCTACCTCCAATGCCAGTAAATGCTAATGGCCCTCTCGCCTCTTCCAGTTGGTGGATATGCTAATGGCCCGCTCTGCTCTTCCGATTCCTAGTAAATGCTAAGAGCCTGCTTTCCTCTTGCAATTGCTGGTAAAGGTTAATGGCCCACTCTCCTCCTCCGATTGGTGTTCTATGCTAATAACCTGCTCTTCTCCACCAAATAATTTTGTATTGGGGTGTGTGTGTGATGCATTTCGTCATAGGTTGACCTAATATTACAATATTGAGCTTAACCTTTGTAAGTAGCCATGTTATATGTAAAGTAACTAAATAATGGGACTATCATTTTAGTCAAGAACATCAATGATTTTTGTGCATTGGTGTGTATAAACTTTATTATTATTATACAGTATCTATGAAGCACCAACAGTTTGCGCAGCGCTTTACAACATGGGGGCAGACAGTACCGTTACAATACAAATAAATACAGGAGGGATCAGAGGGTCCTGCTCGTTAGAGCTTACAATCTAGATGACATCTATTTCTAAGTCCTGGGATAGGCCATCCAAAACAATTGCTGAATGCCTTATAATAATGAGAATGGCAGTGTGTCCTTTTTACTGTAATAAGCTCATAATTCTCATTACTGTAAGAAGGAACTAAGCTCTGACATCATTCTAGATCTCCAGGACTCTAACCAGGTTTATCATTGACGGCGAACAAATACATTTTAGGGGATGCCGATACTTTTATCTCTGACTCCATGCATACCTCTGGGAAAACCAATGAGGCAATTACAGGAGCAGAGGGACGAGGACACCTGCAAATTGCTGTAAGGCCTTCTTCACACCTGTCTCTTGTATTTGTCTTTGAGGTTCACACTGGCTGTACATATCTGGAATAAAAAGTCACTTACCACTGCGGTATCCTGATCTTGATCATATCCACTTACATTTGTAATGATCTTGTCTTTTTAGGGTTCCCGAGAGGTCTTTGAGAACTACTACCGCAAACAGAGGAGAAAGCAAGCCAGACTTGTGCTCTTGCCACCATCCAACATGGTAACTTCTTTGGATTGGTTAAGGGGTGTTGATTACTGCATTTGCCGTGCAGAATATTAGAGGGGTGTTTATTAGTACATGAACTGTGTAAAATATTTGAGAGGTCTCCATTAATACATGAATTTTGTGGTATGTTTGAGGTGTGTACTTTAGTATATGAGCTGTGTAGAAAGTTTAAGAGGTGTCTGTTAGTACATGAACTTTGTGGCATGTTTGAGGGGTGTCTATTAGTTTGAGCTGTGTGGAATGTTTGAAGGGTGTCCATTGGTAAACTAACTTTGTGGGGTCTTAGAGGGGTGTCCATTAAGGTTTGAGGGGTGTCCAAGAGTTACGTGAACTGTGTAGAAGGTTTGAGGAGGGTCCATTAGTATAAAAACGTTGTGCATTGTTTTGAGGGGTGTCTAGTAGTTTATGAAATGTGTGGAATGTTTTAGGGGTGTCCATTAGTACATGAACTTTGTGGCATTTTTGAGGGCTGCTCATTAGTTTGAGCTGTGTAGAAGGTTTGGGGGGTGTCCATTACTATATGAGCTGTGTAGAAGGTTTGAGGGGTGTCCATTAGTATATGAGCTGTGTAGAAGATTTGAGGGGTGTCCATTAGTATATGAGCTGTGTAGAAAGTTTGGGGGGTGTCCATTAGTGTATGAGCTTTGTAGAAGGTTTTAGGGGTGTCCATTACTATATGGGCTGTGTAGAAGGTTTGAGGGGTGTCCGTTACTATATGAGCTGTGTAGAAGATATGAGGGAAGTCCATTAGTATATGAGCTGTGTAGAAGGTTTGAGGGGTGTCAATTACCATATGAGCTGTGTAGAAGGTTTGAGGGAAGTCCTTTAGTATATGAGCTGTGTAGAAGATATGAGGGGTGTCCATTAGTATATGAGCTGTGTAGACGGTTTGAGGGGAGTCCATTAGTATATGAGCTTTGTAGAAGGTTTGAGGGGTGTCCATTAATATATGAGCTTTGTAGAAGGTTTGAGGGGTGTCCATTAGTATATGAGCTGTGTAGAAGATATGAGGGGTGTCCATTAGTATATGAGCTGTGTAGACAGTTTGAGGGGTGTCCATTAGTATATGAGCTGTGTAGAAGGTTTGAGGGGTGTCCATTAGTATATGAGCTGTGTAGAAGGTTTGAGGGGAGTCCATTAGTATATGAGCTGTGTAGAAGGTTTGAGTGGTGTCCATTAGTATATGAGCTGTGTAGAAGGTTTGAGGGGTGTCCATTACTATATGAGCTGTGTAGAAGGTTTGAGGGGAGTCCATTAGTATATGAGCTGTGTAGAAGGTTTGAGTGGTGTCCATTTAGTATATGAGCTGTGTAGAAGGTTTGAGGGGTGTCCATTAGTATATGAGCTGTGTAGAAGATTTGAGGGGTGTCCATTAGTATATGAGCTGTGTAGAAGGTTTGAGGGGTGTCCATTAGTATATGAGCTGTGTAGAAGATTTGAGGGGTGTCCATTAGTATATGAGCTGTGTAGAAGGTTTGAGTGGTGTTCATTAGTATATGAGCTTTGTAGAAGGTTTTAGGGGTGTCCATTAATATATGAGCTTTGTAGAAGGTTTGAGGGGTGTCCATTAGTATATGAGCTGTGTAGAAGATATGAGGGGTGTCCATTAGTATATGAGCTGTGTAGACAGTTTGAGGGGTGTCCATTAGTATATGAGCTGTGTAGAAGGTTTGAGGGGTGTCCATTAGTATATGAGCTGTGTAGAAGGTTTGAGGGGAGTCCATTAGTATATGAGCTGTGTAGAAGGTATGAGTGGTGTCCATTAGTATATGAGCTGTGTAGAAGGTTTGAGGGGAGTCCATTGGTATATGAGCTGTGTAGAAGGTTTGAGGGGAGTCCATTAGTATATGTGCTGTGTAGACGGTTTGAGGGGAGTCCATTAGTATATGAGCTGTGTAGAAGGTTTGAGGGGAGTCCATTACTATATGAGCTGTATAGAAGGTTTGAGGGGAGTCCATTAGTATATGAGCTGTGTAGAAGGTTTGAGGGGAGTCCATTAGTATATGAGCTGTGTAGAAGGTTTGAGGGGAGTCCATTAGTATATGAGCTGTGTAGAAGGTTTGAGGGGAGTCCATTAGTATATGAGGGAAGTCCATCAGTATATTAGTTGTGTACAATGTTGAGGGGTGTTCGATACTTTAAGTGCTGTGTGGAGCAGGGTCATGTTCCAGCCAGTCAACGCTATGGAAACCATGGAAAGATCTGAATTCAAAACTGGTGTATAAAGGGTTGATGGCAAAATAGACAATCATACCTTTCTTATAAATGATGAATCCTGCCCCTGAATGGTGAGACAACAAATCAGTTGTGTGATTTCTATTGAAGAATAGAGCACTGTTCAGCCAGAGCCAATCAATGGCCCCCAGGTCCTATTCAGGATTGGTCATGTAATGGTCACTGAAGAACCCTAAATGAAGGAGTAGTGGGTTGTCTAGGAAGTTTGCCAAAGCAAGAGATTACAGGAAAGCAGATTTTATAGTCCAGTAAGCAAACAGGTGGCAGAGAAAGCTGTAGAAATACATTCTGTTGCCACCCCTCTGGCTGTACAGTATGGCAGGATTGTGTGAATCACATGACTGGCTGAACAGATTTTAAGACAAAGTAGTTTGTGTATTTCAGCTGTGTTTATAGAGATATTGGAATGGGCTCTGCTTTAAGTGTGCTATAATATTTGCACACCTTATTAAATGGTCAGTCAGCCCATAACATATTTCTATTGCCAACTAGTGGAGAGATAAACCACCTGACAGTTCCTTCCATTTCTCTGGGGCCCTATTGGTGAGATCCCTACACTGGCATACTGGGTCTGCACCACCTATTCCCATTTTGGGAGTTCCCACCATCTCTGCTGGATTTGTATTCATTATGTATTATGGACTAGCACTGCAGTGTTTGCACAGACTATGGCCAGGAGATCTCACCATCTGAACCCTCAGAAGCTATAGGAAGGTGGAAGGCAACTCCTTCTCCTAACCTCCACCTTCCTCTATAAATTAAATATCACTTTTGAGCAGGCTGACTCTTTAATGACCCACGGTGCAGCAGTTGTGTATCGATTGCAGAGGCTTACCTTGTTGTCTTCTCTCTTCCAGCATGAGACTTTGGATGGATATAGGAAATACTTCCATCAAATAGTAGGGTAAGTAGTCCTAACATAGGTATGCAAAACCTGCTGACTCTTGACTGTATTTCTCCAGCAAATCAGATTTTCACTTCCATTCTCCCACAAGTTGGAGATTTTTTTACCCAGTTTAGGCATTGTCACATCATTACATTGTTTTCATAGAAATAGTTATGTAGTTAAGAGAAGTATGGGTCACAGAAGTGCACTTACCTTCATTCTCCTGTGACCCAGTCAGCTGATGGCATGCTGTTGCTTGCTAGCAGCTCAGGGACAGTGCTGTGCCAGGCTCTGGAAGGATCGTGACCATATTGTTGGCATTCACTTGGCTACCTAACTTGCAGCTGGCTCCACCTTTCAGCGTGTTGAATCCAGCTGCGCCCGCTCCCTCCCCAGCCCGGTGCTCCAGTGAGCTCTGGAATAGGAGAGCGGTGATTGATTGAGTCACTGCTCTCCTCTTGGAGCAGACCGAGAACTTAGTGATTAGCAGTCATGTGATCGCTCAGTTCTCGGTCTTAGAGCCAACGTGTGACAGCTGCATCTTGGCACTGATGATGTTGAGTGTGCTCATACACTGCGCTACATGTTAAGCATGTTAACTGCTATTCTTTCACAGATTTATTTCACATCATTCCATTTGCAGGAACATTCTTGCTAGCTTTTACAAAGGCCATGTATGTGTACAAAGCAAAACACATATCACTTAAAGTATAACTAAAGGCAAAACTTTTTTTTTTTTTATAGTTTTGAATAGATTGGAGAGGGATTACAACCCTTGTCAGGTTTTTTAATGCAGTCTGTGCCCCCATTAAGGAAATGCACCCTCTGTTTGCCTGTTTACCATTATCGGTGAAAATAAAAACCCATCATTTTGGGTTGTCCCCAGAAAAGTAATAAAGGGGAAATCTTCCAATGGGGAGACTACTTCTGGTGAGCCTGGAGGCGCCAAGGAATTCCCTTAAAGCAAAAAAAAAAAAAAAAAAGGGTCCTGTTCCTTTAACCACTTCAGCCCTGTAAGGTATTACCCCCTTAATGACCAGGCCATTTTTTGTGATATGGCACTGTGTCACTTTAACTGACAATTGCGCGGCCGTGCGACGCTGTACCCAAACAAAATTGATGTCCCCCACAAATAGAGCTTTCTTTTGGTGGTATTTGATCACCTCTGCAGTTTTTATTTTTTGCGCTATAAACAAAAAGTGAGCTAAAATTTTGAGAAAAAAAATATTTTTTACTTCTGCTATAATAAATATCCAAAAAAAAGAATATCTAAAAAAAAACAAATGTATTCATCAGTTTAGGCCGATATGTATTCTGCTACATATTTTTGTTTAAAAAAAAATCTCAATAAGCGTATATTGATTGGTTTGCGCAAAATTTATAGCATCTACAAAATGGTGGATAGATTTATGGACTTTTATTTTTTTATATTTTTTTTTACTAGTAATGGCGGTGATCTGCGATTTTTAGCGGGACTGCGACATTGCAGCGGACAAATCTGACCCCAAGTGACACTTTTTGGGGACCAGTGACATTACATTGATCAGTGCTATAACAATGCACTGATTACTGTATAAATGACACTGGCAGGGAAGGGATTAACACTAGAGGCGATCAAGGGATTGTGTTCCTAGGATGTGTTCCAACTGTGTGGGGGATGGGCTCACTGGGACAACACAGAGATCGCTGTTCCTGATCACTAGGAACAGCATATCTGTGTTGCTCCCTGTCAGAACGGGTATCCGCCTTGTTTACATAGGCAGATCCTCGTTCTGCATCTCTTTACCGCGATCACGGGTGGCCGGTGGACATTGAGTCTGCGGGACATACGGGCGCGCGCCCACAGTTTCACATGCATGGACCGACATATGGGTACATCGGTTTGCGCAGGAGAACCAACGTGCCACAGTATATATACTCTGCCTGGTCGGCAAGTGGTTAAAGCATGAATAAGAGCACAGTGCCTGTGCTGTGTAATTTGGCCCCTTGTAACACTTCAAATACCTGGCTGATCCTGCCTAGCTATGCCCTCCCGCTGTAAACTGACCGCAGTATATCATGGCTGCTGAGCCCTGACACTGTGGTCAGTTTACGTGCCTCCATCATGCGCTTCTACTCCTAGCCGTCCTAGTCGGTCCATAA
>BLSH010488057.1:792849-808900 GCA_018402905.1 Glandirana rugosa | reverse complement strand
CCCCCCCCCCCCCCCCCCCCCAGCCTATCAGCTGGTATTAGTGATGCTCTGCTCCCCTCCCTGCTGCTCTAAAACTATGTTAGGTTTATTCCATCCCCTCTGTTAAATAAGAACATGTCTCCTAATGCCTGTGCTTTATTAAAAAAAAAGCAGATTTCTGCCTGTTTTCAGAGCGCTACCCGGCGCTCACATGGCTCCTCTGCTCTCTCCTCCTCTTCCCCGGCTGATGTCAGCGGGATTGCTTGGCCCCGCCCACTGGAGCTGTCAGACGGGGAGAGGAGAGAGCCAGGAGTCATGTGACGCCGAGAGGCGCTGTGAAAACAGGCAGAAATCTGCTTTTTTAATAAAGCACAGGCACTAGGATACATGTTCTTATCTAATAGAGGGGGTGGTATAAAGATCATATTGTGGCTTAACCACTTTAATTTGCAGGACATTCCTCTCACTTCAGCTGTGTGACAGGAAGTGAAGGGGGATTTCCCCAATTGGAAAGGGTATATAACCCTCTTTTACTTTATCCAAAATGAAAATAAAAGATTTGCCTGTAGTTCTAATTTTTTAACTCTAGGTTGATTACGAAGTTTGACCCACACTTCCTGAGATGTCAGAGATGTTGATCCTATTTGTCCATGTAGTGGCTTTTTGTGAGCAGAATCTAAAGCTGGTGCTCCACCAGGGACCGCTCACAGGAATTTGGGCTTTGATACTGGCAACCCCCAGGTCACTCAGCAGGTACTCTGAGATGCATAGGAGAGTTGGGGCCAAGAAAGCAAGGAACTGGAGTGTGAAAGAGGCACTTGGCAGCTGGAGGGAAGCTGCAAGTGCTGGGGAGATGCTTCGGAGGCTCACTCTGTAGGCAGCTGAGGTGTAGTGGAGATTCAGAAGGGTCTGTGGATGCAGTTGAGATGCTTCCCAGGCAGCATAGTCTGGGGTGTAGCGGAGGTGCTGCCCAATGCATCGGAGGTGCAGCAGGGTCTGTGGATGTAGCGAAGATGCTGCCCAATGCAGCGGAGGTGCAGCAGGGTCTGTGAATGTAGGGGAGATGTTGCCCAATGCAGCGGAGGTGCAGCAGAGTCTGTGGATGTAGGGGAGATGCTGCCCAGTGCAGCAGGATCTGTGGATGTAGGGGAGATGCTGCCCAATGCAGCGAAGGTACAGCAGGGTCTGTGTATGTAGGGGAGATGCTGCCCGATGCAGCGGAGGTGCAGCAGGGTCTGTGGATGTAGGGGAGATGTTGCCCAATGCAGCGGAGGTGCAGCAGGGTCTGTGGATGTAGCGGAGATGCTGCCCAATGCAGCGGAGGTCCAGCAGGGTCTGTGGATGTAGGGGAGGTGTTGCCCAATGCAGCGGAGGTGCAGCAGGGTCTGTGAATGTAGGGAAGATGTTGCCCAATGCAGCGGAGGTGCAGCAGGGTCTGTGGATGTAGCAGAGATGTGGCCCAATGCAGTGGAGGTGCAACAGAGTCTGGATGTAGCTGAGATGCTGCCCAATGCAGTGGAGGTGCAGCAGGGTCTGTGGATGTAGGGTAGATGCTGCCCAATGCAGCAGAGGTGCAGCAGGGTCTGTGGATGTAGGGGAGATGCTGCCTAATGCAGCGGAGGTGCAGCAGGGTCTGTGGATGTAGGGGAGATGCTGCCCAATGCAGCGGAGGTGCAGCAGGGTCTGTGGATGTAGGGGAGATGCTGCCCAATGCAGTGGAGGTGCAGCAGGGTCTGTGGATGTAGGGAAGATGCTGCCTAATGCAGCGGAGGTGCAGCAGGGTCTGTGGATGTCGGGTAGATGCTGCCTAATGCAGTGGAGGGGCAGCAGGGTCTGTGGATGTAGGGGAAATGCTGCCTAATGCAGCAGAGGTGCAGCACGGTCTGTGGATATAGGGGAGATGCTGCCTAATGCAGTGGATGTGCAGCAGGGTCTGTGTATGTAGGGGAGATGTTGCCCAATGCAGTGGAGGTGCAGCAGGGTCTGTGGATATAGGGGAGATGCTGCCCAATGCAGCGGAGGTGCAGCAGGGTCTGTGGATGTAGGGGAGATGCTTCCCAATGCAGCGGAGGTGCAGCAGGGTCTGTGGATGTAGGGGAGATGCTGCCCAGTGCAGCAGAGGTGCAGCAGGGTCTGTGGATGTAGCGGAGATGCTGTCCAATGCAGTGGAGGTGCAGCAGGGTCTGTGGCTGTAGGGGAGATGCTGCCCAATGCAGCACAGTCTGGGGTGTATGGGTGTGCAGCAGAGGCTGTGGGTGCTGCTGTGGTGCAGAGGTGATGCTGCAGATTCAGTGGGTGTAGCTGAGGTGTAGTTGAGATGCAAGAGAGTCAGTCAGTGGTTGTTGCTGAGGTCCTGTTCAGGTGCAGTAAAATGTCAGCAGTCTGCAGGTGTAATGAAGTCTGCTGGGCAGCAGCACAGTGGTAGAAGAGATGAAGTGAAGGTGCAGGAGGGCTGTGGTTGCTGTTGACAGGCTGAAAACAAACTCTCTGTCTGAACATGTATTTCAATCCTTGTTAAGAGAGTGATTGAAGCATGAATACTGTCATCTTCCAAAGAGAGAAACTTTAAGTTTCTATGCATTGAGGGAAATATGATAATACATTCAACCTGTAAATATTCTAACAATTCACCCATTACTTTTTACCCCCTCATGACTAGAAAGAATTGAAAGCCTTGATACCCAGAACAAATTCAGTGTCAGTATGCCCATGTTAACCTGACAGTAACAATGTGACAATGACTACCTAAGTAATTTTTACATTTAAGGACGTGACTTTTTTTTTTTTTTTTTCCTCTGGAAAAAAATATGTATAATTGCATTTTTTGCTCACCACTTTTTTTTAATGTATTCATTTTAAAAGTTCTGTAATGTTTTTTTTTTTTTTTTTAACACTGCATGTCTCTCTTTGAGCACAGCCATGAGAAGTTTGTAAACTTATGTTATCACATAATCAAAAAGCACACTAACTGCAGATCACTAGTCTGAGACCTGCAGCTTTTAGTGACAGTGTAGCCACAGACCCAGGTGTGTACACTGCTCACTCTTAGTTCCCAGGTGAAAGATTAAAAAAGAAGTATGGGATACAAAAATAATCATCATTTGTACTCAGCTATGTAGATGCAGCATTAAATCTGATGCTGCTGTCCCCTGCTGGCTCTACACCAAGAACTAAGCAGTCAAAGACCACTGATCGCTCAGGACTTGGGTCTGCTCTGAGCACCTGCTCTGTCCCTCCAGTGCTCACTGTAACGCTGGGTTGTGGAGGGATGAGAGCAGCTGGTTAAGGCTCTCAGTGGCCAACTAGGAGGTTGAGCCAACTGCCGGTCAAGCATGTGGGCAGATGCCAACACTATTGTTTGGGTCCCTGCAGAGCCTGGGCTGGCTGTGTGGGGTCAGCTGACAGCTGGTTTAGCCTGCTGTTGGTTGAATCTCTGTCACAGGAGGGCAGAACGAAGTGCGCTCCTGTGACCGACAGAAGTATGGCCAGTAAAGCTTTGGCCCTACTTCTCCTTTTAATTAAAGCAGTAGTAAACCGCAGTTGATGGAAAAAAAATCCCCTGCAATGTCATAATGTGCTAATATGCATAGCATACTAGCACATTATGAGAGACTTACCTTAGAACGAAGCCCTCCAGTGCCGCGCTGTCACCGAGGGCTGACATCTTCCCCCGGTTGTCCTTCCTGGTTCACATCCTCCAGCTAATGAGTGGCTGGAGGAGCGATGACATCACACCCACACAAACCTGCGGGAGTCGCTGTTTATGGCACAGGCTCTGAAGGTTCAGCACTGTATGCCGGGCTTTCAGAGTGCATGTGCCGGTAATGTCACCGTCTGCATGCACTTTGAATATCTCCTAAACTCTCCAAATTTAGGAGATATCCACAGTACCTGCAGGAAAGCCTTTCTATAGGCTTGCCTGTAGGTACAAGTGGTAGAACAGAGTTTACTACCTCTTTAAAAAGGATGTAAACTGCCACAATAAAAAGAAAAATTTGGTCCCTCCGGGAGCTTTTAGCCATAAGCACTCCATAATAGCACAATATGGCAGACTTGCCTAGCAATCTCCTCCAGCACTGCGATGTTCATGCTTCCCTCTGTTACTGGCACTCCCATTTTCTCCCTGTCTTCTGTGCTTGAAGTCTTTGGCTTTTTGATGGCTTTTTAGGACTGTAACAGTATCAGAAAGGACGGCAACATTCAGATATAAGTATAAAATCTGACATTTTATTACAATCAAAAAACATGTATAACAATACTCTTAAAACGTAGAGCTGTTAAGTGTAGTGCTTCCCTGCATGCACATTGGAGTTACTTCGTCCTGGCATGATGGAACTTAGCTCCCAAAGGCACAGGCATGATGGAAGTTGGCTCCCAAAGGCACAGGCATGATGGAAGTTGGCTCCCAAAGGCACAGGCATGATTGGACTTGGCTCCCAATGGCACAGGCATGATGGAACTTTGCTCCCAAAGGCACAGGCATGATGGAACTTGGCTCCCAAAGGCACAGGCATAATGGAACTTGGCTCCCAAAGGCACAGACATGATGGAACTTGGCTCCCAAAGGCACAGGCATGATTGGACTTTGCTCCCAATGGCACAGGCATGATTGGACTTGGCTCCCAAAGTCAGGGGCATGATGGAACCTGGTTTTCAAAGGCACAGGCATGATGGAACTTGGCTCCCAAAGGCAGAGGCATGCTGGGCTTGGCTTCCAAAGGCAGAGGCATACTGGGCTTGGCCTCCAAAGGCACAGGCATGCTGGGCTTGGCTTCCAAAGGCACAGGCATGCTGGGCTTGGCTTCCAAAGGCACAGGCATGCCGGGCTTGGCTTCCAAAGGCACAGGCATGCCGGGCTTGGCTTCCAAAGGCACAGGCATGCTGGGCTTGGCTTCCAAAGGCACAGACATGCTGGGCTTGGCTTCCAAAGGCACAGGCATGATGGAACTTGGCTTCCAAAGGCACAGGCATGATGGAACTTGGCTCCCAAAGGCACAGGCATGATGGAACTTGGCTCCCAAAGGCACAGGCATGATGGAACTTGGCTCCCAAAGGCACAGGCATGATGGAACTTGGCTCCCAAAGGCACAGGCATGATGGAACTTGGCTCCCAAAGGCACAGGCGTGATGGGACTTGGCTCCCAAAGGCACAGGCATGATGGAACTTGGCTTCCAATGGCACAGGCATGATTGAACTTTGCTCCCAAAAGCACAGGCATGATTGAACTTTGCTCCCAAAAGCACAGGCATGATAGAGCTTGGATCCCAAAGGCACAGGCATGATGGAATTGGCACCCAAAGACACAGGCATGATGGAACTTGTAGTTCCACCACATATGGAGGGACGCAGGTTGGACACTAATGGTGTAGAGAAACTTTTATAACAGACGGGACATGCAGAGTCTCTTATGTCAAGAAAAGACTACCTGTGAGCATTTTTTTTTTAAAAACTAACTTTAATTCTACTTTATTGTACAATAAAATAATGTAAAAATAAACAGCACTTTCCCCTCAATTTAATATGGAATGTCATTTTCCACAGTAGTTTCGATCATCATGACAGTGCCTTTGGCTTCCTCTCCTATAATTTGATATCCATTGGGCAAGCAGACATCAGCTGATCCCTATCATACACATAAAAAGTTGCATGGTAGACCTGTGTCATATGTCGGCTACATACCTGAAACGCCATGTGCAAGCTTCCTGCGTCACACACCCTGTGCCCGTGATCACTGGGGTCATGTTACTGCACACACACTGCTTGTTTTCCTCCTGACTGCTATCCTGCTATTCCCAATCAAAGCTGCCATGCTCCAGACCGATTTCAGCAGATAGGTTATAATAACATTGTAATTGCCGGATAATTAAACGCATGTTTCTTCATTAAACAATCCTTCATGTTGATACGTTTCAGAGTCGGGTATTGCCCCCTTGCACTGCCTTTCAACCGTATCTCCCTCTCTCCACCGCAGACTCTGTGGGGCCAATGTGACTGCATTAATGAGTCTGAACCCTCTGTTTCTGCAAAGAGTTAAAGGCTAAAAACATAAAAAAAGCATGTCAGGCGTGTGCGGTTGCTAGCACAGTCGTATACAGATTTCTTATACCCTATATGGCCAACCATTTGTTGATTCCTGAGCATTACACCTACCTATACAGCCAAACCCACATGGACACCACTCCATATTATTGAGGTCAGATGTGTTTTGGGAAGGGCGCTGTTCATGCTACAACATACAAATACATTTTAGACAGTTTGGTGAAGGCCCTTCTCTGTTCCAGAATGACTGTACCCCTGTGCACTAAGCAGCTCCATAAAGACATGGTGTGATGGGTTTGGGGTGAAGGAACTGGAATATCCTGCACAGAGCCCTGACCTCAACCCTACTGAACACCTTTAGGATGAACTTAAAGGATAAGTTCACTTTTTTGGGAAAAAAAATAAATGCACATATTTTTGTACACCAGCATGACACCCCCTAAAATGTTTTCCTATATTAGTTTTGTTTTTTCTCTGCACTATAGACGTTCTCATAGAAGCGATCTCTTAGTGCCCATTCACACGGGGAGACTTGCTCCAAGTCGCTTGACAAGTGAAATCCCATTGAAGTGAATGGGAACAGTCTTCATGTACACTACCGAAGTGGTTCCTGTACTACTTGGAGGCGACTTCTATCTGATTTGTGATCATAGAATTCAATAGAAGCCGCCTTCAAGTCGGATCCCCCATTTAAATGCAAGCGACTTTGTAGTGAAAAGAATAGAATTTATTTGGGGCAGCCCTCCCTCCCTGCTTTGATTGGCCACAGGCAAAGTCGCCTGGCATAAGTCAGGTTGTAAGTCGCCTGAAGTCGCGATCAAGTCGGGTCGCCCCTGTGTGAATGCAGCCTTAGTTGCCTTGTGGTTCTACCCACATATTGAACAGCGCATAAACTGCAAGTGACCAAGTATATAACATAATTGGTATTGCAATTGAAGAATGACTTGTTCTCAAATTCTTTCCAATTGGCTGATGCTCGGAACCTATTACCACCCAGAATATGGCTGCAACAGGGATTGGTCAGGGTAGGTGAGTGTGCATGTAGCCTAAGGATTCCATGGAATTACAACTGGGGCCAGCACCTTGGTGAATACCCAAGGTGCAGCCAAAAGGCCAGAAGACAGGTCCCACAGACTGGTAGTGCAGGGTCCCCAAAGCAATGTGTTGGGATAGCTGATGCACTGGAAAGCTAGGGACATGTAGGTAAGTATCTTTGATTGCCAGACAATCTTCTTCGCAAAGGGAGGCGTCCGATTTGGCGGTTACCATATTCAATTTTTGGGCTCGAATGAATACATTGATCTGAGATTCAGAATAAGGTGAATTCTCCCTTTAGGCTTGTGAACAGATTGGAGTTGAACACCTGGAAACGTTTTGTCCCAGGAATTGGGGCAATGATATCTTAATCCAAAAGAACTTAGAGGGCTTTGACGGAGATCTGCTAATCTGTTTGGTGACACAGTAAGGCTGAAGGAGAGAAACCGAGTAGGGAGATTTCTTAAAAGTTCAAGAGGGTAAAGACTTTGCAGTCTTGTTCCTCTGAGGTTTCTACCTTTGGATTTTCAAAGCTTAAAGCAGTATTCGTTTCTAGAAAAGACTTTTGTTTTTTAAATGGACCCCATGCCATAATGTACTAGTCCAGGGCTTAAGAGTTACTCGCCACCAGTTGCCCTACCCTGCCCCACCCCTAATTTCTCCCCTAATTTCTCCCCTAAACATACCCTCGTAAATTATCTCATGCAATGACACTGTTAAAGTGGTTTGATACCCCACTTTGTGATTTTTTTTCCTACAGGTAAATCTATAATAAGGCTTACCTGTAGGTAAAATGAATATCTCCTTAACGTGCACCGCTTAGGAGATATTCACCCTGCATGCAGCGCTGACGTCAGTGGCACATGCTCTCTGAAGGTCCGGGGTATCATACCGGTACTTCAGAGCTTCTTGCCAGAACCCAGGGCTCCCGCACACATGCGCGGGAGTGACGCCATCGCAACTCTGGACATTCACAGCGACGGAGCCCACGAACACGAAAGAAACACCAGATGAACATGTCAGCCCAAGCAGGGGTGAATGGGCGCCGCTGAGGGGGCTTCATTCTAAAGTATTTCATAAATATTAACAAGAACTTTAACAATGTTAACATAAAGCATATCAGTGCAACTTATCAGTGCCCATCATTGCCGCCTCATCAGTGCAGCCTATTAGTGCCCATTAGAGCAGCATATCAGTGCCCATCACTGCAGCTTATCATTGCCACCTCATCAGTGCAACTTATTAATGCCCATCAGCGCAGCATATCTGTGCCCATCACTGCAGCTTATCAGTGCAGCAGGGATCACGGGGGAATCGGGAGGAATGCAGGCTGGATCAAACATAGCGGGGATCTCCCCCTGTGACATAGCTTGAAGAATAAACACCGCCCACAGTCAAAGTCCCACCTCCTCGACCGGCATTGGACCAATGTGCTGTCTATCATGGCAGCTGGTCCTGGAGGTGGGACTTTGACAGTGGCCGGTGTTTATTCTCCAAGCTGTGTCACAGCGGGAGCTCCCCGCTATGTGTGATCCGACCGGCTCTCCTCCTGACCGTTTCCTGGCTGATCGCTTCCAGCAGAAGCGATGCAGCCTTTTTTACAGGGCATCAGGGCAGTCCAGGCAGTAGAGAGGCAATTGCCCCATTGGCAGCTCTGATGCCCTGTAAAAAAGGCTGCTCTGCTTTTGCCAGAAGCGATCAGCCAGGAAACTGTTGGCCCAGTCACACTCGCCCTCAGCTCATTTCCATCTGCCAACTAGTACATTATGACAGAGTTGCCTTTCAAAAGAACTGTTCAGCACTGTGCTTTCACCACTTCTGGCGCTTCCAGCTTCTGGTATTCCTTCCAGGTTCACGCTGTCCGGGCGTTTGAATAGCCAGGCCGCGAAGGTGTCACTCCCTCGCATGTGCATGGGAGTCACCATCATGGCAACATGTCCACCGCAATATCGCAGTACCACTAAAAATCGCAGATCGCCGCCATTACTAGTAAAAAATGAGTAATTCTCATCATTCGTAAACGCGGCAACTTTTGCGCAAACCAATCAGTATACGCCGATTTTTTTTTTTTATTTTTTTTTACCAAAAATATGAGGAAGAATATAAATTAGGCAAAACTGATGAAAACATTTTTTTTTTGGATTTGTATTTTAGCAAAAAGTAAGAAATATTGTTTGTTTTTTTTTTTTTTTTTGCAAAATTGTCGCTCTTATTTTGTTTATAGCGGTGATCAGAAATGACGCAGAGGGGATAAAATACCACCAAAAGAAAGCTCTATTTGTGGGAAAAAGAGATGCAAATTTTGTTTGGGTGCAACGTCGCACGGCCATGCAATTATCAGTTAAAGCGACGCAGTGCCGAATCGCAAAAAGTGCTCTGGTCCTAAAGGGGGAAATTCTTCCGGGGCCGAAGGGGTTAAAGGATTCCATCCTGCAGCTTGGTCTGTTGGAGTAGGACAGGATTTGTGGACCATTGCAGCTAAATATGTTCTTGAAAAGGTTTGGCAGCTTTGTCACTTTTGCTCCAGCTTTCCTAAACCAGTCAGTGAGGGGCAATAAAACTCAGGCTGTAAATGTTTGCTCTTTATGAAAAAAAGCATCTTTTGAAAAAAAGCATTCTGTTTTGTTGATTATCAAGCCAAATAATAAAAAGTACTGAAAAGTGGGTTATATACAATGTGCACGTCATAGAAGCAATGGGAAGGAATTGTTCTCTACGTTTCTACATCTTTTTCTCCTTTAAATATTTGCATTGCTTGTTTTGGTGTCTATCAGGTTCTTTGTGGTAGAAGATCACATCCTACATACAACGGTTGGATTGGTCAATCGAGCGTACATCGATGAGCTCTGGGATTTGGCGCTGTCAAAGACCATGGCCGCTTTGCGAACACATTCGGTAACTGATTTCTGAATTTAAAATATCCTTGTAATGTATTGTGGATACTAACAATTTGCCAAACTTCATGGATCAACATTCTACAAGATTGTATTATAAATATTTGTTGCCATTTTATATTTTGTGAATTTAGAAATACCTTTTCTGGAAGCAGTCCTACTGATTTAAAGTGTAAACCCAGGACCCCACACTTCACTATATCTGGTCTCCCACAGTACACAGAACATGCGAATGCAATTATCTTATTAAATATAAACTGCAAAATACCTTTTCTCATCAGCAGTATATAGCAGTCTTGTGGCTTCAGTCAGTGGTTGGTTAAAGCTTGTAGGAGGAGTTTTCATTCTCCCCTGACTGTCCTATGAGGCTGCAGAACCCCTTCTGTCTGGACAGTGCTGATTGGCCCTATGCTGATCATATGCACTGTCTCAAGAAAAGAAAATCTCTCTAGCCATACACACCAAACTGAGCATGTGCAGAGTGCCTCCAAGGCTCTGTTCTATCAGGAGATGGTTTGGGGACAATAGAAGAAGGGGTGGATTAGTGAAGACAGGATCAAACAGCCTTTTTACACAATGCAGATCATGAATGCTTTAGGTTCCACAATGAGTATAACAAACATATTAAAGAGAAAGATTGTTTGTGGGGGCGCTGCTAATAGGAAATAAAAACTGGGTTCCTATAGTACAACTTAATGTTGTCACTGGGCTGTGAAGTGAAGTCTCTATAGTTTGTATATGCGAGAGTTCTCTAATTACCACTAAAGTGCAATCTGCCAACATAAAATATAAATATATATAGAAGTGTATAAATGTAAAAATTATTTCATATATTAAACGTATCAATTAATTCTTATGGTAAATATTCCCAACATTATAACTCAAAGACACAAAAATAATAAAGTGCTTAGACTGAAATTATATAGTTCATAGAATAGTCCAAAGTAAATGTATTAAGGTGCAATTTCAATATGTAGAAGTGCTAGTGCTTGAATGGTGAATTGAAGGTCAAGAGAACACTGTGCCTTTATGTTCTTATATAAGTAGCGTACTTCTCATTCACACAGTGTTAGTGTAAATTCCACCTTGCTGTCCACCACAAGGTGAATTGGGGGCTCACTTCAAAATGTGACCCCACTGGGCCCAGCCACACAAGATTTAAAAGTAATATAAAGTGTTGCAGATGCAGTTTCACCGTGCTGCCCTCCACCAGATAAATTGGAGGCTCACCTCAACTTGCGACCCCCACTGGGTCTAGCCACACATATAATTAGGGTTCTCCAGTTCCAATGAGACGATTCCCTTGCCGAGAGTCATACGTCCTTTTAGATGGATTTTCAAAACCTCATGACCCCTCCGGGTCAAGCTCTGGGTTACAATTCCAGTGCCTCTTCCACAATTACAGTACCATGTAAGAAAAAAGCTCTAATAGTGCAGTATGTCCAACCAGGTATCACAAACAAAAAGCTGCACTACCCCTTTAAAATTTCACTCACATTTTATTAAAAGATATACAGCATAAAATAAACCATCTCACGTGCTCTTCAAAGGATATCACCGCCAGGCTTCACCTCTAGACTTTTCCAGACGAAGCCACGTAGGATGGTGCTGTAACATGTAGAGGTGAAGGAAGGGGTTTGTACCCCGAAACACGTCAGCCAGTCCGTGTGAGACATCCTCCCAGTGGCAGTTGCTACTATGAGCATGTAGCACTGTGCCATGTTTGATATGCCTTATTTACAAGGTCGTTTGTGAGTATGTTTTTAACTTCATAAATGTACTATTGAGGATAATGCGCTAGGCCACTGCGCCACTGTCTTCTTGTGTTTTTGCTACAGTATTTGTATTTCCCTGCTCCCCAGTGGCAGCAAGGCAGCACATTTTCCAAAACCAAGTTATTACTTTGGTTGTACAATTGGAGAAGCTATATCTTAAAGAGCAGGAAAGGATGTATATGTTGATAGTATAACAAGCATGCTTTACTGCATATACAGACTGATTTTACTGTTTTGGGTTTAGGACCACTTTAAGTAGAAGTAGCTCCCAAAGTAGACTATCAGCAGCAGCAGCACTGGTATGTACATAAAGCTTGTTTACATTTTTACTCCTGGCTGCCAGCTACATGGTAGAAGTGATCCAGGTGGCTGTAAAGCTGCCCAATCACTTCTACATGGAGGAAAATGTGAGTCAGTGTGGGATTGTTTTAAAGAGAACCCACGTTGCAGAAGCTGTGTCTATAAAGGCAAATAGAGAGCAAAGGATAAGTTACCAGCATTCCCTGCGGTCTCCCTGCAGCTGATCTTTTCCCCATTACTGACTTACCATGCCTTTGTTTTGCACTTTGTTTCTGTGTGGAACTGGCCATCTTGGAAGAGCAGAGAGGTGCATAAAGCACGTATTTAGAAAATGAATAAAGTAGAAGCAAGGAGATCCCTACATTGCAGGTCCTCCAGAAGCTTCTTTCTCTCTGGGAGATCCTTGCATTGAAGGTCCTCAGGTGCAGCTTTCTCTCCGGGAGGGAGATCCTCGCACTGCAGGTTCTCAGGTGCAGCTTTCTCTCCAGGAGGGAGATCCTTGCATTGCAGGTCCTAAGGTGTTTCTTACCCTCTGGGAGATCCTTACAGTGCAGATCTTCGGGTGCACCTTTCTCTCTGGGAGATTCTCGCATTTCAGGTTCTCAGGTGCAGCATTCTTTCTTGCAGATCCTCACATTTCAGTTCCTCAGGTGCAGCTTTCTCTCTGGGAGGGAGATCCTCACATTTCAGGTCCTCAGGTGCAGCTTTCTCTCTGGGAGGGAGATCCTCACATTTCAGGTCCTCAGGAGCAGCTTTCTCTCCAGGAGGGAGATCCTCACATTGCAGGTCCTCGGGTGCAGCTTCCTCTTTGGGAGATCCATTACAGGTCCTCCCAGAAGCCACCTTCTCTCTGGGAAATCCTTACATTGCAGGTCCTCGGGTGCAGCTTTCTCTTCGATAGATTCCCGCATTGCAGGTCCTCGGGTGCAGCTTTCTCTTCGAGAGATCCCCGCAGTGCAGGCCCTCAGGTGCAGCTTTTTCTTTGGGAGTTTCCTGCATTGCAGGTCTTCAGGTGCATCTTTTTCTTTGGGAGATCCCCACATTGTAGGTCCTCAGGTGCATTATTTTCTTTGGGAGATCCCCGCATTGCAGGTCCTCTGATTCAGCTTTTTCTTTGGAAGATCCTCGCATTGCAGGTCTTCAGGGACAACTTTCTCTCCAGGAGATCCTTACATTGCATATCCACAGATGCGGCTTTCTCTCTGGGAGATCATCACATTGTAGGTCCTCTGGATTTGGCTTTCTTTCTGGGAGATCATCACATTGCAGGTCCTCAGGTGCAGTTCTTTCTCCAGGAGATCTTTACATTGTAGGTCTAAAGGGACAACTTTCTCTCAAGGAGAACGCTACTTTGTAGATCCTCAGATGCGGCTTTCTCTCTTTGAGCTGATCACATTGCAGGTCCTCCAGATTCGGCTTCATCTCTGGGAGATCATCACGTTGCAGGTCCTCCATATTCCGCTTTCTCTCTGGAAGTTTCTTACATTGCAGAACCTCAGGTGCAGTTCTTCTATCCTGGAGATCTTTACATTGCAGGCCCTCAGGTGCAGCTTTCTTTCCAATAAGGATGTTGTGACATGACTAAATCTGGTGAGGCTAGCAGTCTGAGGCAACAAGAGTTTAGATCTCATACTGCAGATGATGCTGCAGTGTAGGTAGAGGAAGTGCACAGATATTTTTCATCAGGAATTCACAACATAGTTAAATCTTTCAGGGTGCTTGCTTAAGCACAATTACAATTCCTTAATGTTTCCTATAACATAGCAAATCTTTACTTTTTGAGTTCAGGTCCATGGTAAAACGTATTCACTGCACATTAAGAATATCTAAATGCTATGTGCACTGACCTGCCACAGGTTCACTTTACATGGAACAAACCTTGTAAAAAGTGGTGAATCTCCCATGGAACATGGGGCCTCAGTAAAACAAAACATCTAATAGAAAAAAATATGCAGACTTACCACATCAGTAAATGGGCCTTTTCGTACCGTTTTCTAAACCATCCTAGAAACAACTAAGCTTCATTACACTCAGAGCATTACATTGTAAAAAGAAATTTTGACATCTGTTTGATCAAAAGTTATTACCATACCAGTAGGATTCTGATACTGCAAGGAAGTGCCAACTATTATAAAACTTTGGTTGTAGTGTTTATGGCTGATTTCATATGCAATCAACCTGTCTTTATTATTTCTTTTTTAGTCCTATTGTTCCGATCCCAACCTTGTTCTGGACCTCAAGAATCTTATTGTGCATTTTGCTGACACAATGCAGGTATGTTGCATTGGCAACCCTTAATTTTCTGTGTATTTAAGGCCAAAATGTGTTTTTTAATTGGGTACGGGAGGGATAACAACCTGGGGATATTACCTCTAACTTTCTGATGTAGGTATAGGAAATAAAAAAGACACCCCAATTGAACACAGATTGCAAACAAAAATGGAATTCTAAATGTAGAAAAAAAAATTGGCTCAAGATCTACTTTACTACAAAGAACGGCGACATTGAATCCCAGAGAAACCAGTAACAAAAAACAGGAGGTTGTCTAAGTATTCCGCTAAGGGATTTCATGGGAGCACAACAGGGGCCATCACCTTGGTAAATACCCAAAGGGCAGTCAAAACGCCGAAAGGGCAGGGCCACAAATTGGTAGTGTAGGATCCCTAAATCAATGTAGGAATTGCTGATGCACTGGAAAGGTGGTAGGGACATGTAGGTAAGCATCTTTGATGGCCAGAAAATCTTCTTTGTGAGGGGAGGCAACACTTTGGTGGATCCCATGTTAACATTTTGGACTTGAATGTATATATTCAGATCTGAGATTCAGAATGAGGTAGATGCCCTCTTTAAGTGTGGGAATTGTAAACAGATTGGAGTCAAACACCTGGAACAATTTTGTCACAGAAATTGGGCAATGACACCTTGATCCAAAACACCGGAGAGGGCTTGATGAAGATCTGCTAATCTTTTTGACACCGTATTGTTGGAGGTGAAAAACCAAGTATGGACCAGGGAGAAAACTCAAGTTTTCAGCCGTAGGATACCACTTCCTACACACATTTTAACAAATGCCACCCCTCACTCTGGAAAGTGGGGCCACTCTTTAAGACCAAGAGTAAGACTTGCCTGAGGATTAAGGGTAAAGTGTTTGCAGTCTTTTTCCTCTGAGGATGATGGGTGCTTTTACCGCCGGTAGCACCTTGATAATCTAAGGCTATGCAGTTCAAGAGTTTTTGTACAAGGGTTCCACAATCCATCACGTTGAGCGGATGATCATTCCGTAGAAGGAGTTAGATCTCTTTTTAAAAGATTACATTTGAGAACCCCAGCTGGGGTTCCTGCGCATAGATGGCCTTGCGTCCAGGGCTGAACACTCGCATGTGATTGCTGCATGTGAGTTGCCGCCAATGTTAATTTCATCAACTAAAATATTATGTTCGACTAAAATAATACCATTTTAGTCAACTAAAATACGACTAAAACAACTCAGATGACTAAAACTCAACTTAAACGACATTTTAGTCAAAAGACTAAAATACAACTAAAACTAAAATGTGATTTTAGTTAAGACTATGACTAAAACAAAATTGAATATACAGTTGTGTTCAAAATTATTCAACCCCCAATGTTGTAAATGGTTTTAGGGAATTTAGTGTACATTTGTAATTGTATTCTGAATGAAATCCTACAAGGACTTCTTAAAAGTAAGTCTTATGTTAATGTTTACATGTGATTTAAGGGATTTTGGTAAATGTTGTAACCCCCAACTTATTAAAACTTGTGTTGACATATAAGTTAAAACAAAATCAGTATCAGAATTGATTTTAGTGTAAAATCAAAATCAACATAAAATCAGAAAACTGATTTTACAGCAAATTCAACTCAAAATCAGTAGACTCAACAAAATCAGCATAAAATCAACTGATTTTACCATAATAAAATCAGCTTGTATTATAAAATCAACTACTTTAATTGTAACCGCCGTTGAGTGTACGTCGTTAGTGTACGCTCACAAGTCGGGACCTGCG
>BLSH010488057.1:735613-758073 GCA_018402905.1 Glandirana rugosa | reverse complement strand
AGGGCAGAATTCCAACATAACGACCCCAAACACACCTCCAAGACGACGGATGCCTTGCTAAAGAAGCTGAGGGTCAAGGTGATGGACTGCCCAGACCTAAACCCTATTCAGCATCTGTGGGGCATCCTCAAATGGAAGGTGGAGGAGCGCAAGGTCTCGAACATCCACCAGCTCCATGATGTCCTCATGGAGGAGTGGAAGAGGTCTCCAGTGGCAACCTGTGAAGCTCTGGTGAACTCCATGCCCAAGAGTATTAAGGCAGTGCTGGAAAATAATGGTGGCCACACAAAATATTGACACTTTGGGCCCAATTTGGACATTTTCACTTAGGGGTGTGCTCACTTTTGTTGCCAGCGGTTTAGACATTAATGGCTGTGTGTTGAGTTATTTTGAGGGGACAGCAAATTTACACTGTTATACAAGCTGTACACTCACTACTTTACATTGTAGCAAAATGTAATTTCTTCAGTGTTGTCACATGAAAAGGTTAAATATTTACAAAAATGTGAGGGGTGTAGTCACTTTTGTGAGATACTGTACACAGTTGTTGTACCATGACTAATTAACTCAATAAAGAACATATGAAAAAAAAAGAAAAGATTATACTTTGTTCTGTTGTTAAACCAGCCAAATATTGATGTGTGTGTGTGTGTGTGTGTGTGTGTGTGTGTGTGTGTACATCCCCATTCAACAGAAGAGGATTGTTAGATTGACTTCTATTGTACAGACATGCTGGAAAACTTTGGTTGATCAGTGTAGTCTGAGAGCAAAGAGCCCCGCTGTCTGAATACAATGTCCAGCCCACTGAAATAAAAAAAAAAAGAATCTTTAGTTTACATTATCTGATCACAGCAAAGGTTTACTTCTACCTGCCGATCACTTAACAGCCTCCTGATGTAAAGGACGAGAGTAATAATGGTTTCCGGTGTACTGCCCAAATGCCAAAACCGCGTCACTTGTGGTTGCTTTAAAGCATGATAACTTCCTAATTATGACGTATTTCTATTTATGTTCAACAATCTGTGTTTTCAAAAAAACAGCGGAAATGGTCTACAGTCTGATGCATGGTGTATGAGCGGAGATTTATACTCCGCTCAGATACCAACCAAAAAAATGGCCGCCTCCTAGGCGGTGACAAGTTTGTCCCTGTTAGCCACTGTGTTACCAGGAGAAGTTGCTGTGTTAGGAACAGACTGTAGTCCATTGCCGGCATTTTCTACAAACAGAAATTCGTCATAATTAGGAAATTATCGGGGTTTAAACAACCAGAAGTGACGTGGGTTTGGCATTCTGCTGAGTTGGGCACTTGGGCAGAACACCGGTTTCAGTTTTTTGGTTTGTGCACCTTTACAAACAAATTGCAACTTGGTGTTTGTACATGTTGTATGTATTTGATTAGAGGAGCCTGGCTTTATATATTCCTTTATATTTGTCATATTTTAGCTCTACGGAAGTGGACGATATGATCAGAAAATCCACAAATTTACTACTGACCCGAACACTCAGCAACTGCCTGCAGAATGTAATTAAGAGAAAGAATGTTGGCCTTACAGAGGTGGGTACAGAGCTTGCTTTGTCGCAAGATAGCATAAAATTTACAAGTATAGAGGAATGATCTCTTGTACCTAGGAGACACCTCCCATTACCGAGAGCCTCGCTACATACATACCAGAGGTGTCTCTTTATTGGGAAAAAATGCCTATTCTGCTTAGTGCACTAGTCAAAGCTGAGCTCCAGCCTTCTCTTCAGTCTTGCACAGTTGTACAAGCTCCTCTCCTTACTTAAAGTGGATGTAAACCCTTACATATACCCAGTGAAGTGAACAGCCGCAGATGATACACAGGGATGAAACCAATCCTCCTACATAAGTTTTATATCCATATCTGCTGTCTTCAGCTTTATATATTCTTTAGAGTGTTCAGATCGTGTTAGAGATTTTCTCTTCCTGTTCAGTACTGGGAGTGGATTATTGGCATACAGCTGATTGTAGGAAAGGCACACACCCCCACTCCACATAGGCAAAGAAGGAAGTAATGTGCAGAGCTCTGCTGTGAGAAGGCAAGCTGTCTGCTAATCTATTTATAGCAACCTCCCACAACACAAACTTCAGGCTGCTTTTATCTCCCGTCTCTGTGAATTTGTCAGTTATCATGCTGATAACATAAGAACGGAGCAAGAGAAAGCCACTGGATTAAGTTCTTTGAAAAAAGATAAGAAAACTGTTCAGATATATGTGCCCAGCTCAATTTTCATGAATCAGGTTTACATCCACTTTAAGCCAGCCATAGATGGAGCGATTTTCCAATTGACCGATTTGCCCATCAACACAGGCACTGTCCTGCAGAGCTATTGTGTTCTCCCAGCAGGGGGAGCCTTCCCAGCCAGGAGAACACACAGTGATTATTGCTAGCAGTTATAGTCGTTGGCAATAATCGCATTAAGAATCTGACAGGCTGGTTGTGCCCAAGTTGATTGAGCCTGCCCATAACCACAACCTGCTGAACCGGCCAAGATTCGAACCGTCTGTGGCCGACTTAGCTCTCATTACACTGCACACTGTGAGCTTTTTACAATGTGCATTAGAAGCTACAAGAAGTCAGCTAGAGCCCACTTAATTTCCAGCCTGGAGGATATCCCGGATCATGTAGCACTTTAAAAACCAGCCCGTCGGTCACTTTTGTGCCCCTTTAATTCGATTTCAGTTCTTCTAATCCTGGAGGCTCTGCAGTATATATGGGTGTTACCTAGGGTGGTCTGCATGCAAATATATCCTGTCTAGGAATGCCCACTACTCCAGACTGACATCCACCCATCAAGGCATTTTGGTATTTGCACAACTCCTCCCAAGAGCAGACTTGGAGTATGTAATGAGAAAATTTGGTTGCCCTCTAATTTATTTATTACAGGTACTTATATAGCGCTATAAATTTAAGCAGTGTATTATTATTATTATAATTATTTTGGAATTATTTAGCGCCAACAGTTTGCGCAGCGCTTTACAACATTAGGGCAGACAGTACAGTTTCCATACAGGAGGAATTAGAGGACCCTGCTCGTTAGAGCTTACAATCTAGGAGGGAGGGTCAAGTGATAAAACCGGTAATAACTGTGGGGGATGAGCTATTAAAGAAAATAACAGTACAGTTGTTAGGTGGAGGCAGGGTAAGCTTCTCTGAAGTGAAGTTTTCAGGGATCGCCTAAAAGTAAACAGAGTAGGAGATAGTTGGACAGATTGGGGTAGGGAATTCCATGGGGAGAAGGTAATTCCTCTGGAGAAGTTCTGGAGGTGACAAGGGAACCAGAGAGTAGGAGATCTGGGGAGGAACAAAGAGAAAGATTAGGTTGGTATTTTGAGACTAAGTTAGTGATGTAGCTGGGAGCAGAGTTGTGAATAGCTTTGTAACTTATTGTTAGTATTTTGAATTTAATTTGTTGGGTGGGTGGAAGCCAGTGGCGGGATTGGCAGAGAGGGGTGGCAGACGCTGAGCTGTTTGTAAGGTTGATGAGTCTGGCAGCAGCATTCATGATGGACTGAAGGGGTGATAGCCTATGTAAAGGTAAGCCAGTGAGAAGGGAGTTGCAGCAATCAAGGCGAGCGATAATCAGGGAGTGAATTAGGAGCTTTGTGGTATCATTGGATAGGAAGGATGTACTTTGGAGATGTTACAGAAGCTGAGACGGCAAACTTTGGACATTGAATGGATGTGGGGCCGAAAGGGAGTGTTCAGAGTCCAGGAATACACCTAGCACCCTGACATGAGGGGATGGGTTGATAGTTGTGCCATTGATCTTGACCGAGAAGTCAGGGGAAGAGGCATGTGGGGGAGGAAATATTATGAGCTCGGTTTTGGACAAGCTGAGTTTGAGGAAGTGGTGTGACATCCAGGCTGATATATTGGTCAGTAAATTAGGGATGTGTGAGGAGACTGATGGGGTGAGTTGAGGGGTAGAGAGATACATTTGGTTGTCATCATCGTAGAAATGATATTGAAAGCCATGGTAGGCTATCAGCTGACCCAGAGAAGAGGTGTAGCTTGAGAATAGGAGAGGTCCAAGAACAGAACCTTGGGGGACCCACGACGGAGAAAGGAAGAGCAGAGGAGAAAGTAGAATTGTAAGTGACACTGAAGGTGCGGTGGGATAGGTAGGAGAAGAGCCAGTGAAGCGTGTAGACAGAGACCTAAGGAGTAATGTTTTTTGATGAGGAGGGGTGGTCAACCGCATCAAAGGAAGCCGTAAGGTCCAGACTTAAGAGTACAGAATAGTGTCCATTGGTTTTTGCTGTTAGTAAATTGTTTGTGAGTTTTAGGAGATAAGTGTCTGTGGAGTGTTGCAGGCAAAATCTAGACTGAAAGGGATCAAGAAGGTTTACATGTATAGAAGAAGCTATATAGTCAAAAGTATTGGGGGATGAACTTTAATGGCATCCCAGTCTTAGTCCGTAGGGCTCAATATTGTGTTGGCCCCCTTTGCAGCTAGAACAGCTTCAACTCTTCTGGGAAGGCTGTCCACAAGGTTTAGGAGTGTCTATGGGAATGTTTGACCATTCTTCCAGAAGCGCATTTGTGAGGTCAGGCACTGATGTGAAAGAGAAGGCCTGACTCGCAGTCTCCGCTCTAATTCATCCCAAAGGTTCCCTTAGACACACTCTTAAGGCCTCATACACACGGACGTTTTTTGACACCGGCGTTTTCTGGCGTGTTTTGCAGCTCTCCATGTTAGTCAATGGCCCCATAAAAACGCAGACGTTTTTGAGCTGTAGATGGCGTCGGCGTTAGTGAGCTGAAACTAGAATCCACGGCCAGTGCGTTCTGAGGCTGTAACGGTTTGGCATTTTTGACGCCGACGCCACAAAACGGCAACAAACGCCACCTAATATTGTACCTGGCGTTTTCCAGCGTTTTTTGACGCCAACGTTTTTAGGTTGAAAAATAGCAGAGGGATGATTTTTTTAAAAAAGCGCCTATTGACGCCGACGCTCACTGACGCTCAGAAACGCCGATGCATAACGACGAAAAACACCGACTTTTTTTCCTTGACATCGGGCCCGACGTTTTGTTTATTTTTTTAAGAAACGTCTATGTGTATGAGGCCTAAACCTTGTGGACAGCCTTCCCAAAAGAGTTAATGCTGTTATAGCTGCAAAGGGTGCGCCAACTCAATATTGAACCCTACGGACTAAGATTGGGATTCCATTGAAGTTCATGTGTGTGTAAAGGCAGGTTTCCCAATACCTTTGACAATATAGTGTATATTGTACATTCATATCAGCCCCTGCCCTCGGGGAGCTCACAATCTAAGGTCCCTATCTCACATTCATACATACTACGGTCAAATTAGACAGGAGCCAGTTGACCTGCCAGCATGTCTTTGGAGTGTGGGAGGAAACCAGAGTACCCCAAGGAAACCCACGCAAGCGCAGGGAGCAGGGTTGTGCAGGCAGTGCCTCACCTGCCATGAACATAAAAAAATAAAAAAGTTATTGACTTCGAGGGTCATAGCTTAGAGGCCTGGGGTTACAAAGATCCCAAATTTGGTACGTAGGTATCTGAAGTCCTACCCCACCACTGGTAAAAATGTGGGGCTTCTATCATCAATGGTTCCGGAGATACGCAGCTACTTGCGCAGCCTGTCAGAAGCTATATACAGAGCGGCCAGTTTGAATACAAGCTGACACACTGTGTTTGCAGCATACTGAGAGGATGAGCTCACAGTGCCTCTCCTCACTTCTTGTCAGAGGCACTGAGCTCAATGGACAGCTTGGAGCCTTATCTAATGGTAAAGCACCACTGGCCCAAGCTGTCCAATAAAAATGCTGCAGTGGAGGCACGCCTCACTGCAGTGTCATAAAAGGAGGCATGTGCCTAAAAGACAAATACTCCCTTCCAGCCCTCTTAACTACAAGGAAATGCATGGGTTTATGTGCATAAGATTTACCCATAATCCCATATTTTTTGAGACAGTTAAGAGGGAGAATGAGAATCTGCTACTGCTGAAAAAGGTACAAGCCAAATCATATATTTATATGCTATGTGTTCTAAAATAATTTATTATTTTATATATTTACTGTGAAATTACTGGTTGGAAGTTATAACGTCAAACGTCAGTAATTTGACCATTAAGCCCCCTGCTTGAGTAGTTTTTGAAAATACAGTAAAGTACCTTAAAAACAATATATAATAATTATTTGTATATTACTTACTTATGGTAATTAACCCCTTGCCACCCAGGCCAATTCTGACACTTCTCTCCTACATGTAAAAATCATCATTTTTTTTTTTTTTACTAGAAAAGTACTCAGAGCCCCCAAACATTATATACTGTATACTGTTTTAGCAGACACCCTAGGGAATAAAATGGTGGTCGTTGCAACTTTTTATGTTACACAGTATTTGCGCAGCAATTTTTCAAACACGTTTATTTTGGGAAAAAAACTGTTTCATGAATTTAAAAAAAAAAAAGTAGTTGGCCCGATTTTTTTATTTTCTTTGTATAATGTGAAATATGATGTTACGCCAAGTAAATAGATACCTAACATGTCACGCTTTAAAATTGCCCACACTTGGAATGGCGCCAAACTTCAGTACTTAAGAATCTCCATAGACAACGCTTTAAAATGTACATGTTTACAATGGTTAGGTCTAGTGCTAGAATTATTGCTCTCACTCTAACGGTCGCGGTGTATGTATCCTGTGTGTATCTGTCTCTGATACCAGCCAGTGTTTCACCAGCCACTCACCTCACCGCGCGTCCCTGGCAGGGAGAACATACAAACTCCAATTAGGGAGAGCCATGGTTGAAATTTGAATCAACGACCCTAGTGTTGCTAGGCAGACGTGCTAACCACTTATCCACTGTGTTCTTGTTCACACATACGCTGTATATCTAGCCATAAGGGGACATCCCTCCATGTTATTGAGTTCAGGTGTTTCCAGTGAAGGGTACTATTAATCCTACAAGATACAAAGATATTTTAGATCATTGTGCTCATCCCACCTTGTGAATAAGTCTGGGTAAAGCCCTTGTTCTGTTCCAGCATAACTGTGCGCCTGTGCACAAAGCCAGCTCCATAAAGACATGGTGGGGGATATTTACTAAAACTAGAGCGCTCAGAATCTGGTGCAGCTGTGCATGGTAGCCAATCAGCTTCTAACTTCAGCTTGTTCATTTAAGCTTTGACAAAAAAAAAAAAAAAAAAAACCTGGAAGCTGATTGGTTTCTATGCAGAACTGCAAACATTTTTTCACTCTTCAGTTTTAAGCCTCGTACACACGGGACGACGATCGTACGTACGATCGTCGCAAATCGTATGTTGCATAATGTAACTTGCATACTGACTGTACTACACGATCATACGACCGCAGAAGAACGTTCAGGTGCATGTAATTAGCATCCGGCCGTTCCTGACTTCGGAGCATGCGTGTTTTGTACAATACAACTACTTGTACCAACTGCTCTGTACACACGATACTACGGTCGTATGAGCGCTTGTTGGTACGACCAAGTTTTCTAGTTTGCTCATACAACTCCCTTGTACGACCGTCGTATGTTCGACTGTTCTAATCGCGCATACAAACGATCGATATAGCATACAACGGTCATTAGTACGACCTGTTGTATATGATCTTCGTCCCATGTGTACGAGGCTTTAGTAAATCACCCTGGTTTGATGAGTTTGATGTTGTGGAACTCAATGTCCTGCACAGAGCCCTGACCTCAACCCTACTGAATACCACTGGGGTGATATGGAACCCCCGACTATGAGCCAGGTCTTCTCCAACCTCAGTTCCTGACCTCACAAATGCTCTTTTGGCCGAATGGGCACAAATTTTATGGACGCCCTCCTAAATTTGCTGTTGTAGCCTCAATGTTGGATGGGGGAGTCGGGGGAGCTTTCCCTCTATATTTATGGCCATGGTATTGGAATGTGATATCTAACAAACTCATAGGTGTGATGGTCCACAAACATTTACCTTTATTGTAATTTGAACTATATATACAAACAAGGTTTTTCAAGCATTAACGCTGACTGATTGGATCATGCCATGCACATTTGACATGTATATCTAATAAAAACATAGAAAAGCCTTTGCATTCCCTTCAAGGTATTTGGGATACAGACAAAGTTCATGTTTGGTTTGTGCAGGGAAAGCCCCATTTCCTCCACCCACGTGTTTTCAGAGAAGCCTTGAACTCTAATTATCCTATGTGCTGGCGTGTAAGGCCTGTGTTTGTAGATGCATGGCGTGTTTATTCGGCAACCAGACGGCCACCTAACGATCTTGGTCAGGCGTAAAGTTGCGCACGCCGCTTGAGCGCTCGGCATTTCTCCTCTGCCATCTGTTTGCCACACTTCTTCCTTGGCTGCGTTTTCTCTGGGTGGCTCGGGCTCGGCACATAGCTAGTAATGCTCTCCTTGCCGTGAAAGAGTCCTGGAACAATAGCCGCCTGATTGCTGCCTGGATGGAGAAAAGGACGTCATAGACATCCCCTGCTCTGCTGTCTGCCATTCAAGCGCATCTTATTCATCCTAGCAATGCCTTGCAGTCTCCTTCTTTTCTATACTCTGTGCGTTTATTTGCCACCGGGAGCCCTTTTATATTTAATTGTTCACTTTCGAAAACCGTAAGATCTTGTAAAGTCTGCAAATAACAGGAAAGCTTTAAAAACCTACATCTGCTTACGTGGTCACGCTGATATGCAGTTCTGCAAAGTGGAACTTTACTCTCTCAATCAACATTGACTATTTTTAATCCTCATGCTGCTAGCATTTGTAAATAGATAGGAAAGTACTTACTGGTTTTAAACAATCTTTCTAAAATTTCTAAAGTTACTTCTTGGTTTCCATGCCTAGGCAAATAATTGCATACATCCCAGGAGTCTTGAGTAGGGGAGAAGGGGCTTTCTCAGCTAAGCACACCCTCTCCTGCTTGCATACTTGAGCTAAGGGCAGATGGCTTCCAGGAAGTAAATGCTACTTGAATCATCTGCCCTTACTCAAGATGGCCACAGCCAGGACTGCTGGGGGATTTTTTTAAAGTGATTTCGCAATAAAATAAAGCATGGAGCCATACTTTATTCATTCCCCCACCCCATCCCTGCTGTAGTTCTCTTTATAGTGAACGTAATTACATCCCCGCTCAGACTCTAGTCTGAATGGTCTGCTTTTACTGCTTTGTTTGACAGCCCAGGCAGGATGCACAAATCACTGAATGTTTAAATGGGAACAACCACCTCAATTAAACCCAGATCCTCCCACTCCCAACTGTAATTTACATTGCATAATCAGAGTTGTAGTTTTATATATATATACAGGCGGTCACTGGGTTACAAACAAGATAGGGACTGTAGGTTTGTTCTTAAGTTGAATTTGTTTGTAAGTCAGAACAGGCACATTTTTTAAATGTAGCTTCAGCCAAAAAAACTATTTTTAAGCTTTTTGGACAGCATAGGGAAGGGATAACACCCCTGTAATGTTTGTTTTGCTGTCTGTTTCTGTTCAGAAGATTTCACCTCACTTCCTGTCCCAATGATAATTGGATTTTGAAAATTTTGGGTTGTTGTGGAAACAAGGATTGGTGATAAAGCATCAATGGAGACACCTTTTTCCCATAATAACTCTTAGAGGAGTGAATTTCCCTTCCTAGGGGGAGATTTCCTCTCACTTCCTGTTGTCTCCCTCCGTTTGTAAGTAGAAGTCGTTTGTAAGCCGGATGTTTGTAACCCGGAGACCGCCTGTATACGTGTGCCACACAGAGAGTGGATGTGACGCAATCCCCATCATGGTACCTCCAACTAATGCCTGGCCAGGGATGCATTTTTCAAGGGAGCAATGATTTTCTTTAAAGTAGAATTTGTAGAATTCCAGGTTAAACAGTTGCCGACCGCCCGCCGTGGCTTGATGGCGGCAATGTGGTTCGTTATCGTGAAATGCTGTCACCTGACGGCGGCCGTGAGAACGAGTATTGTGAGCACGCGCGCCACAGGAGGCGCGCTCACTGTGTTCCAGGGAGCCGGTAGGGCGGACTCGATCTCCGCCGGCTACCCGCGATGGCCCCCCCGCAGTGAGCTAGAAGCTCTGCTAGAAGCTGTACAGACGCTGTCCGAACAGGGGGTAATTGTGCCAGTACCTCCGGCGGAGAGATTCCGCGGCTTCTACTCGAACCTCTTTGTGGTGCCGAAGAAGGGGGGGGTCAGACTGGCTCTGGACTTGAAAGCGCTCAATCACTTTGTGAAGGCGCGCAAATTCAGGATGGAGTCAGTCCGTTCGGTCGTGGCCGCCCTGCACCAGGGGGATTGGCTGGCGTCTCTGGACATCAGGGACGCATATCTTCACGTTCCCATTTGTGTCCGGCACCAGCGCTTCCTGCGCTTTGCTGTAGGGGACCTTCATTATCAGTTTGTGGCTCTTCCCTTCGGTCTAGCCTCGGCTCTGCGGGTCTTCCCCAAGCTGCTGGCTCTGCTGAGACAGAGAGGCATCGTGGTGGTAGCCTACCTGGACGATCTTCTCCCACGAGCGGAGTCAGCTCCGGCTCTGGTGGACAATGTTGCTATCACCCTGGCCTCACTGAGGGACTTCGGTTGGCTAATCAATCTACAGAAGTTGACGTTGACCCCGTCCTGTCGCTTGGAATATCTGGGTCTGATATTAGACACGGTGCAGGCGAAGGTATTCCTACCTCCGGACAAGTTGCTGATGCTGCAAGCAGCGGTGCGAACCCAGTTGTCACGACGGTGCTCCTCCTTACGTTTCTGCATGCAGGTGTTGGGGCACATGGTCTCAACTTTCGAGGCAATAATGTACGCCCAGAGTTGCACCCGGCTCCTGCAGCAAGCGATACTACTGCAGTGGGACAAGTCTCCCTCGTCCCTGGATCGACCAATCCGGTTGGATCATCAGACCAGGGGGTCGTTGACCTGGTGGCTTCAGGCCCCGGCACTGACTGTGGGGAAGTCCTTCCTTCCCTTAGAATGGTCGATAGTCACGACGGATGTCAGCCTCTCGGGCTGGGGAGGAGTCCTGGGGCAACTGTCGGCTCAGGGCCGTTGGTCGTCGCAGGAGTCTCGTCTCCCGATCAATGTGTTGGAGCTGAGGGCGATCAGGCTCTGTCTCTCCCGCTGGTCAGCGAGGCTGCGCGGCCTCCCGGTTCGGGTTCAGTTAGACAATGCCACGGCGGTGGCGCGTACGTGAACCATCAAGGCGGAACAAGGAGCTCGGCAGCTGCGGCAGAGGCAGCCCACATTCTAAGGTGGGCAGAGCTTCACGTGCTGGCAATCTCCGCCATCTACATTCCAGGCGTAGAAAATTGGAAGGCGGACTTCCTCAGTCACCAAACGCTGGACCAAGGAAAATGGTCCCTGCATCCAGAGGTGTTTCGCCAGATTTGTGAAAGGTGGGGCACGCCAGATGTGGATCTCCTGGCGTCCAGATTCAATCACAAGGTGAAGACCTTCGTGTGCAGGTCAAGGGATCCGTTGGCGGCAGCCACGGACGCCCTGGTGGCCCAATGGTCTCGGTACAGGCTTCTGTACGCCTTTCCCCCCTCTCAAGATTTACCGCTGTTACTGCGCAGGATAGAAGTGGAGGGAATCCCGACAATCCTGTTTGCTCCGGTTTGGCCTCGGCGTCCTTGGTACGCTGACGTGGTGCGGATAGTAACAGATGTTCCCTGGCGACTCCCGCTTCGCGCAGATCTACTGTCGCAGGGTCCCATCTTGCACCCTGCTTTACCTTCTCTGGCTTTGACGGCATGGCTATTGAGTCCCAGGTACTGAGGGACAGGCGGGTCTCTGAGTCAGTGATCCCCACCATGCTTAAGGCGCGCAAATGTACTTCGTGCAAGATCTATCATCGCACCTGGAAAGCCTATATTGTCTGGTGCGAGGCGGGGGGTTGGAACCCCCGTTCTTATGCAGTTTCTCGGGTGCTGGCTTTTTTTCTTCAACAGGGCCTGGATCAAAAGTTGGCTTTGAGCACACTCAAAGGCCAGATTTCTGCTCTGGCGATTCGTTTTCAGCGTCCTTTGGCGACGCATTCTTTGATCCGTACATTTGTACGGGGTGTGCGTCATGTGGCTCCTCAGGTGCAGTCGCCCCTGGCACCGTGGGATCTGAACTTGGTACTTTCTGTGCTGCAGAAACTGCCATATGAACAGATCAGGGATATTCCCTTGCAGTTGCTGTCCCAGAAGGTCGCCTTCTTGGTGGCAATTACATCCGCTAGGCGGGTGTCTGAATTGGCAGCTTTGTCGTGTAGGTCTCCTTAGGATAAGGATAAGGCGGTGTTGCATCCGCCTCCTTCGTTCCTTCCGAAGGTGGTTTCCTTTTTTCACATTAATGAGGACATCTTCCTCCTCTCCTTATGTCCGCGCCCGTCCCATCCTAAGGAAATTGCTCTGCATTCCTTGGATGTGGTGAGGTCCTTGCGGGTGTATTTGGCAGCTACGGCTCCTTTTCGGAGGTCGGATGCGCTGTTTGTGCTGACGGAAGGGCCGCGCAAAGGTTTGGGGGCTTCGTCGGCAACTGTATCGCGTTGGATCAGACAGTCTGTGACCCATGTGTATGCTGTGCGGGGCCAAGTACCCCCTTTTCCGGTCATGGCTCATTCAACCAGAGCGATTAGCACTTCCTGGGCTTTCAGACACCAAGCGTCAGTGCCTCAGGTGTGCAAGGCGGCTACATGGGCCTCGGTGCACACTTTTGTTAAGTTTTACAAAGTTGATGTGTCAGCATCCGCGGATGCTGCTTTTGGCCGCAAAGTTTTACAGGTGGAGGTGTAGCCGTGGCTGGTGCCTCCCCAGATGTTTCTGTGGGTACAGTTGTTATTGTTTACCCACCCCTCTTGTTTGACATTGCATTGGGACGTCCCCACGTGTCATGAATAGAGGCTGCGTCTGTCAATGAACGTAAGAGAAAATAGGATTTTATTAAGAACTTAACGTAAAATCCTTTTCGTTCATTGACAGACGCAGCACCCACCCCTCAGTGTTGTGTTTGTACGGCTTGTTACGAACTGATATGCTATGCAGGGCTGAGGGGTTATTTGCTGAGTGAGAACGGCCCCCTGAAAGGGGCCAGCTTTGCTTTTCTGAACTTTCGTTCTGCCTAGTCTACTCCTAGTAAAATGTGCGTAACCCCACGTGTCATGAATAGAGGCTGCTTCTGTCAATGAACTCAGAGAAAAGGATTTTACGGTAAGTTCTTAATAAAATCCAATTTTTTATAGCACTGATCACCGTATAAACGCCAATGGTCCCAAAAAAGGGTCAAAATGGTGCGACATCACCGCCGCAATATTGCAGTACCGCTAAAAATCGCAGATCGCCGCCATTACTAGTAAAATATAAAAAAAAAACCCATAAATTCTCATCATTAGTAAACGTGGCAACTTTTGCGCAAACAAATCAATAAACGCCGATTGTGACTTTTTTTTTTTTTTTACCAAAAATATGAGGAAGAATATAAATCGGCCAAAACTGATGGAAAAAAAAAGTTTTTACATTTTTTTTTTTTTGGATTTTTATTTTAGCAAAAAGTAAGAGATTTTTTTTTTTTGTTTTTGCAAAATTGTCGCTCGTTTTTTTGTTTATAGCGGTGATCAGAAATGACTCAGAGGTGATCAAATACCACCAAAAGAAAGCTCTATTTGTGGAGGAAAAGGGCGCAAATTTTGTTTGGGTACAACTTCGCACGACCGCACAATTGTTAGTTAAAGCGACGCAGTGCCGAATCGCAAAAAGTGCTCTGGTCCTAAACTGGGAAATCCTTTCCGGGGCTGAAGTGGTTAACGTGTTACTAAACCCCCAGACCCTGCACTCCCTATATCTGGTTTCCCACAGTACACAGAACATGAAAATGCAATTATTTTAGTAAATATAAACTGCTAAATATCTTTTTTCGTCAGCAGTATATAGCAGTCTTATGACTTCTATCAGTGTCTGGTTAAAGCTTGTAGGAGTTTTCATTCTTCTCTGGTTGTCCTATGAGACTGCATGACCCCTGACTCTGTCTGGACAGTACTGATTGGCCCTGTGATGATCACCTGCACTCCAAAAAAACTCTTTAGTAATTCACACCAAACTGAACATGTGCAGAGTGCCTCCTTGGACTCTGTTCTATCAGCAGATTGAGGACAGTGGAAGAAGCGGAGGATCAGAGAAGACAGGATCAAACAGCCTTTTTACACAATGCGCAGGATTAACATCTTAGGTTCCACAGTGAGTATAACAAGCATACTTTACTGCATATACAGACTGATTTTACTGTTGTGGGTTTAGTAACACTTTAACCGCTTCCCGGCCACGGGAATCGCTGTCACCTGACAGCGGGCGCGCTATCGTGTATAGTGGGGGCGTGTGCCACTGGTGCGCTTACTGGCTAGCGGGGGGCCAATCAGCGGGTGGGGCGGATTCGATGTCTGCTGGCCACCTGCGATCGATCCCCTGCAGTGACAGAACGGGGATCCATGAATGTAGACAAGCAGATCCGCGTTCTGACAGGGGAGAGGAGAGTGATTGTATGTTCCCAGTATATGAGAGCAGCGATTTCTCTCCTCCCCCAGTCACCCCAGCCCCAATACAGTTAGAACACTGTGACAGGGAACACATTTAACTCTTTGATCGCCCCCTAATGTTAACCTCTTCTTTGCCAGTGACATTTATACAGTAATCAGTGGCTATTTATATCTCTAATCGCTGTATAAATGTCAGTGGTCCCAAAAAAGTGTCCGATATGTCCGCCGCAATATCGCAGACCCGCTAAAAATCACAGATCGTCACCATATCCACTGGACGACATCTTCTAATGATGAAACATACGTCGGGAGGGCGCGCTGAAGTCACCACTTTGTTTTACTAACCCGAGAGACAGGATTGTTCTTGCCGGCCGGCTTTTCCTTATGCGGGATTTTAAGAGAAATTTTGTAACTGTATTCATTGAAATACAATAAACCAGTATATGACTGTACTACTCTATTATGAGCTTTGTACTCCACATGTGAACGCCGCTGCTAACCCTGGGAGCTCCATCTGCGTGCGTCTGACCTTTCTGGCAGAGATTGGGAGTGTGGATTAGAGCCATCCGGTGACCCTTATAGGGACCTTGGCTGTGTTAGAGCCACAGGCGCTTATGTGCCTGCTATCAGTAAGCAGGTTATTTTACCAGGGGGTGGATAATTACATTTCGTTTGGATTAACACGCTGGGTGTTCTTTCAGCCACTGCTATCAGTTGCTACCTCTGTGCCCTACAGTTGGTTTCCTATGGGGATTTGAGTGTATGGACTGCAGCAAGAAATTTAGAATTGATCTAGTTATTAGCACAACTTTATTCCTTTAAGATCGCCACCATTACTAGTAAAAAAAAATAATAAAAAAGCCATGAATCTATTCTCATAGTTTGTAGAAGCTATAACATTTGCGCAAGCCAATTAATATACGCTTGTTGCAAGTTTCTTTTTTTTTTTTTACCAAAAATATGTAGAATAATATATTGGCCTAAACTGATGAATAATTTTTTTTTTATATATGTATTATAGCAAAAAGTAAATATTGGGTCTTTTTTCAAAAATGAAGTTTCCAAAATGGCCACGATCGGCCGCGCATGCACAGTAGCATGCTGGACGTGTGTGCTTGACTCCGCCCTACCGCTTTCGTCACATCTGACGTCATCGGGCACCTCTTGCATAGGTTAGTCAGCATAGGTGTTAGGTGAGGGAGCATTTTAAGGACTGTCTAGGTTTAGCCCAAGAGTCTTCTTTCAAGCCGGCCATAGAAACGCAGGACCCGCCTGTAATTTCCTCCCCTTTATAGTCTGATTTACGGAAAACTTTTCCCTCCTTGGTCCTCCCCAGTAAGAATTTGTTCCCCTAGTTTCTTCATCCTTTCTCTTGACTCCTATTTTCCCCCCTCTTCTTTTCTTTACATTCTTTGTCCCTTGTTCTTTTTTTTTTTCTCACCTCTTGCCTACTGACATATGTCACCCCAGCCCTGATACACCAGAGCTCTAGGGTAAGCTTGGTTCATGTCCCGCGGAGTTGGGGGCAAGTTCTTAATCGACCATGTTGAATTCAGTTTGTCTTTTATACGTTGACTTCTATTTGTTGTACAGAGCTTCTCTGGATTTTGCATATGTATAATTACACTCGGTTGCTTTGAGTGAATGTCTGTCAATTTGCTATTCTGTTAACAACAATAAATACATATGCAACCATAAAGCCGGCCATAGACAATTAGAATCTCGGCCTGCTCATCAGGAACTGGACAAGATTTGAGCCATATATGGACAGACTGCATGTACCCAAGTAAATCTATTGATCAACTTGGGTACAATCAATCAGCCTGTAGGATTTTATGTGTGATTATTGCTGGTGGCTTGCTAGTAGTGATCACTGTGTTATCCTGCGGGGGATGCCCCCCCAATGCACCCTGGAAGAACACAATGGCCCTGGGGGAGGGATTTCCCCATTATCACTGACTGTTGATCGGGGAAATGAACACATTTTCTTTCCTGCAGCTCGTGGTTGCAGGAAAGAAAAATGCTCCGTCTGTGGCCGGCTTAAAGTATAACTAAAGGCAAAACTATTTTTTTTTTTATTAGCTTTGCAGAGAGATCAGAACGCCTGTCAGTTTTTATTGCTGTCTGTGCCCCCATTAAGAAGATTCACCCGCTATGTGTCCTGTGCACCATGATTATTGAAAATTAAAGTAAAAGAAAACCCCAAATTTTGGGTTGTCCCTAGAAAAGTGAGAGGAAATTTCCCAGTGGGGACACTAGTTCTGGTGAACTGGGGGTCCCCAAGAAATTCTCTTGATTTGCAGTAATTTCCTCTCACTTCCTGTTTGGCTATGAGACAGGAAGTGACGGTAAATCTCTGCAATGGGACACAGATGGCATAACAAAAAAAACCCTGGCAGGGGTTATAACCCTCCCTTGCTCTGTCCAAAATGAAAAAGAAAACGTTTTGCCTATAGTTCTACTGTAAGGTAAATTTAAACTCAAGGGGGCAGTTTTAATAAAAATGTTTATAATCTTTCTAATGTTAATATCTGATGGCACCTAAAGGCCACCTTTTGCAAAAAAATAATACATTCAGGTAAATTTGCAGGAATATAAATGTACATTTATTCATTTTTTGGGTTTTTTTTGCAAATGAGCCAGCAAAGCATTGCAACCGCAATCAGTGGATCATGAGAGCAATGCCAGCTGACTTTTTTCCTCCGGCGCCTTCTCTGTACTGCGATACGGGCTTTCAGTTACTGAGTTGGAGGAAGTTTCAATGGACTATGGATGTGCTGATCACCACACTTGTGTTCCATTGAAACTTACAAGTCTGTCAGTCACACAGATTTCAAATCTAACAGTTGCTATGGAGGAGCAGAATCTGCCAGCTATCAGAAGGGGGAGAAGTCTTTGGGGGTGGCGAGGGGACCACTTGGCACCAAGGTCCCTTAAATATTTATGCAACACTGCCTTAAAGCTAAATTCAAGAAATTAAGCTAATTTGTAAAAATTTCAGGCATAGAGTCAAGTCTAACGAGGTGCCTGCCACCTCGTAGATATAGGGCCCTTTCACACGGGTGGGCCGATCGGGTCCGCCTGTCAGTCTTTCAGATGGACACGATTGGACTCTCCAGTCTCCTATATGGAGCGGCGGGTGTCAACGGACATATCAGACACATCCGATCCTGTCTGCTAAAAACAGATGGATGGGGGTCCGTTCCCCATCCATCTGGCGGATCGGATGGCAGAGAGGTGTAAATGAACAGGCGGTCTGTTTACATCCAACCATCCATAGAGAACAGTGGGCTCTGTCTGTGTCTGCTCTGCATGAGTGGATCAGCTACAGACCCAGCTATCTGCCTGCTCATTGGAGATCATTGAACAAATTCCCCGCTGAGCAGTTGGACTCCAAAGGTACCCATTTGTAAGGGGCCTTATCTCTCTTATTCACATCTGACAAGTTTATTTTGCTTCAGGATGATACAGTGCCTTGAAAAAGTATGTATGCCCCTTGAAATTTTCCACATTTTGTCATGTTGGAACCAAAATTGTAAATATATTTTATTGGGATTTTATGTGATAGACCAACACAAAGTGGCTCATTATTGTGAAGTGGAAGGAAAATGATAAATGGCTTTCAAAATTTTTTGCAAATAAATATGTGAAAAGTGTGGTGTGCATTTGTATTCAGCCCCCTTTACTCTGATACCCCTAACTAAAATCTAGTGGAACCAATTTCCTTCAGTAGTTGCCTAATTATTAAATAGTCCACCTGTGTGTGATTTAATCTCAGTATAAATACAGCTGTTCTGTGAAGCCCTCAGAGGTTTGTTAGAGAACAAACAGCATCATGAAGACCAATGAACACACTAGACAGGTCAGGGATAAAGTTGCAGAGAAGTTTAAAGCAGGATTGGGTTATAAATAATATCCCAAGCTTTGAACATCTCATAGAGCACTGTTTAATCCATCAACCGAAAATGGAAAGAGTGTGGCACAACTGCAAACCTACCAAGACATGGCCGTCCACCTAAACTGACAGGCTGGGCAAGGAGAGCATTAATCAGAGAAGCAGCCAAGAGGCCCATGGTAACTCTCGAGGAGCTGCAGAGATCCACAGCTCAGGTGGGAGAATCTGTCCACAGGACAACTATTAGTCGTGCTCTCCACAAATCTGCCCTTTATGGAAGAGTGGGAAGAAGAAAGCCATTGTTGAAAGAAAGCCATAAGAAATCCCATTTGCAGTTTGCAATAAGTCATGTAGGGGAAACGGCAAACGTGGAAGAAGGTGCTCTGGTCAGATGAGACCAAAATGTAACTTTTTGGCCTAAAAGCAAAACGCTGTGTGTGGTGAAAAACTAATTCTGCACATCACCCTGACCTCACCACCCCCACCGTGAAACATGGTGGTGGCAGCATCATTTTGTGGGGATGCTTTTCTTCAGCAGGGACAGGGAAGCTGGTCAGAGTTGATGGGAAGATAGATGGAGCCAAATACAGGGCAATCTTAGAAGAAAACCTGTTAGAGGCTTCAAAAGACTTGAGACTGGGGCAGAGATTCACCTTCCAGCAGGACAACGACCCTAAACATACAGCCAGAGCTACAATGGAATAGTTTAGATCAAAGCATATTCATGTGTTAGAATTGCCCAGTCAAAGTCCAGACCTAAATCCAATTGAGGATCTGTGGCAAAATTGCTGTTCGCAGACGCTCTCCATCCAGTCTGACAGAGCTTGATCTATTTTGCAAAGAAGAATGGACAAAAATGTCCTCTCTAGATGTGCAAAGCTGGTAGAGACTTCCCCAAAAAGACTTGCAGCTGTAATTGCAGAGAAAGGCGGTTCTACAAAGTATTGACTCGGGGGCTGAATACAAATGCACGACACACTTTTCACAGATTTATTTGAAAAAATATTGAAAACCATTTATCATTTTCCTTCCACTTCACAATTATGAGCCACTTTGTGTCGGTCTATCACATAAAATTCCAATAAAATACATTTATGTTTTTGGTTGTAACATGACAAAATGTGGAACATTTCAAGGGGTATGAATACTTTTTCAAGGCACTGTAACTTTCAGAGCTCCGATGCTGCTCAACGTGATCTCAGTTCCTTCAAGAGCAGAGTCACTGGAACTATGCCTGCCCCTCTCCTCCTTCTGCCCATTCACAGAGGCCTTTGTAAACTCATTCTCATTGTTAAAATACAGAGGCTTCTATGAATGGGCAGCAGAGAGGAGGTGCAGGTACAATTGCTCTGTGCGCTTCTCCTCTATTAGCCAGAGTGTATTTTCCGGGAGTGCAATAAATGTGTCACATATAAGTAATAAAGAGAAGTCCTGGAGGTAACATCTACCTAATTGGACTTAAGCGCCTGCACTTTTTTCAAAGTTGCTGAATTCCTAGAATTCAGCATTAAAGGTCGAGTTTCCCTTCAAAGCACAGTTAAGGTATGCAATACTTGCCTCTGCTCCAATGGTTTAACACCCACAAGGATCCTCACCGACACTGGCATCTGCTCCCCAGCTTTTTTTCAGATGCCAGTCATAGACAGTCTTTATTTGTTGGCTTGGGATTACAAAACTCTTGCGCATGTACAGGAGAGATCATTCATCCTGGCATACTGGATTGTGATGGGAATGTAAACTAAGCTACACATGTGGAGCACAATATATATTTCAATAAAGACTGCGTGCAGGCAGGTGGTTTATTTTGTTGCAAAAGAGACATTGCACATCACCTCTGCAATAAAGAGCTCATCTGCCTGCAATTTTTTAGAACTTTTTATTTAGACAGTTGTTCCACTTTAAGGGTTAAAGCCAACAGCAAGCACTTTGACCTGAAGTCGATGAGGACAAAGGAAGGAGACCCCGGTCTCTTCTGTTACAGGATTATTTTCTTTGCTGTGAGCCGTTGCAGTTTGTATAGGAGGGTGTAAGATTCTGAGTAAGTGTCAAAAATGTTGGCATGCTGCCATTTTGTTCCTTTGCATGGTTATCTCCATCACTAGAGCAACTTCACATGGCCGTATAGTAGAAGGTGGTCATATATGTAGACATCCCTTTTGGGAGAAATTCCTTTTGTGTCCATAAAGCGTCTCATAATTTGCTGACTCGCACAGTACCATGTTGTCCTACTGAGCACAGACTCAAGTTGCTGCGGAGATATTGGCTGTTCTGTTCGGCAGTGAGCATCACTGAAGGGTGACGAGCCTGTGGGTGTAACCTGTCAAGCAGTCAGGAGAGCGAAGGTACTTTGGTTGCTGTCCAAGCTTGTCCAGGTTTCTTGTATGTGTGTGTTTGTCCTAGTTTGTTGTCAGTACGTCTGTTTGTACATTCCACTCGTAGCCCACTTGACGTGACTTGACGAACATATTACCGGATCACTATCTGTTCACGCCGAATACTTGCACAGCTGCCCTCTGTGACCGGTTCAAACATGTGGTTTTCTGTTCGAACATATGCAACAGTGGTGCCCAACTGGTGGCACAATCTATCCTCTGGGCATGTCCCTGTAGCTTCATGCAGACCAGTGATATAGTGCAAGGCCCAAGGAGCAGCATTGACTGAGGCTTTCACATGCCTACATCTATAGTAGGATTGGCTATGGCAAGCAGGAGTTTCCAGCTCAAATGATATGGTGCTAACCACACTATATTGCCAAAAGTATTGGGACACCTGCCTTTGCATACACATGAACTTTGAATAATGGCATCCCAGTCTTAGTCCGTAGGGTTCAATATTGAGTTGACCCACCCTTTGCAGCTATAACAGCTTCAACTCTTCTGGGAAGGCTGTCCACAAGGTTTAGGAGTGTCTATGGGAATGTTTGACCATTCTTCCAGAAGCACATTTGTGAGGTCAGGCGCTGATATGAACGAGAAGGCCTGGCTCGCAGTCTCCACTCTAATTCATTCCAAAGGCGTTCTATTGGGTTGAGGTCAGGACTCTCTGAAGGCCAGACAAGTTCCTCCACCCCAAACTCGCTCATCCATGTCTTTATGGAACTTGTTTTGTGCACTGGTGGGCAGTCATGTTGTAACAGGGAGGAGCCATCCCCAAACTGTTCCCACAAAGTTGGGAGTATGAAATTGTCCAAAATGTCTTGGTATGCTGACGGCGAAGGCCCCTTTCACACGGACTTTCCGTGTGTGTGGTCTGTTTTTGTTCAGTGGGGATCGCTCCGCTGATCCCCGCTGAGCCGACGGATGACAGATCCGTCTCCACTCACTGAGCAGAGATGGAACTGTCAAAGCCCCACTGTCTTCTTTAGAGATTGGATGAAAACGCGGACCGCCTGTCCTTCTTAATCCAATCCACTCCGATCCGATTCTACAGACGGATGGGTATGAAATGTAAATGAGATGAGATGAAAATAGGGTTTCCATCCGTCTGGATTTCACAGACAGGATCGGAGAGGGGCAGAAGTCAGTTGACATGTCTCCGCTGATATCCACGGCTCCATAGGGCTGCATGGAGCGTCCGTTCCTGAAAAACGGACAGGCGGACCTGAACGGAAAGCCAATGTGAAAGGGCCCTTAAGAGTTCCCTTCACTGGAATTAAGGAGCCAAGCCCAACCCCTGAAAAACAACCTCACACCATAATCCCCCCTCCACCAAATGATTTGGACCACTGCACAAAGCAAGGTCCATAAAGGCATGGATGAGAGAGTTTGGACAAGGAACTAATTATTCCATCAGAATGTTTTTGGAGTGTAAAATGAAACCAGAGTACCTGGAGGAAACCCACGCAAGCATGGAGAACAAACTCCATGCAGAGAATGTCCTGACTGGGATTTGAACAGAGGACCCTAGTGATGCAAGTGCTGACCACGAGGAATTAAGGTCACTTCCCTTGAGAATTCCCGGGAAAGTGTAACCGAAAGGCAAGTCCAGGCGGACAGGCAAAAAGTCCTTGCCTGCGAGGTACGTCGGGATACCTCGGCACCTATAGTCGCCTCT
>BLSH010488057.1:707726-724725 GCA_018402905.1 Glandirana rugosa | reverse complement strand
GGACAAGTCTACGTTGTCCCTGGACCAGCTGATCAGTTTGGATCATCAAACCAGGGGGTCATTGCCATGGTGGCTCCAGGCCTCGTCATTGACTTTGGAAAAGCCGTGCCTTCCCCTGAATTGGTCGATAGTCACGACGGACACCAGCCTATCGGGCTGGGGAGGGGTCCTGGGGCGGTTGTTTGCTCTGGGCCGTTGGTCGACGCAGGAATCGCGCCTTCCAATAAATGTGCGGGAGCTTAGGGCAATCAGGCTCTGTCTCTCCCACAGGTCGGCAGATGAATATAGGCTGCGTCTGTCAATGAACGTAAGAGAAAATTGGATTTTATTAAGAACTTACCGTAAAATCCTTTTCTCTGAGTTCATTGACAGACGCAGCACCCACCCCTCTGTGTTGCGTTTGTACGGCTTGTTACAAACTGATATGCTATGCAAAGCTGGGGGTTTATATGCTGAGTGAGGACGGCCCCCTGGGAGGGGCCAGCTTTCTTTTTTTTTTTTTGCCTAGTCTACACCTAGTAGGATGTGCATAAACCCCATGTGTCATGAATAGAGGCTGCGTCTGTCAATGAGCTCAGAGAAAAGGATTTTACGGTAAGTTCCTAATAAATATTTTTTTCTCCAGCATGAAGGTCTCACTGCATTGTCCAAGACTCGTACTATCTCACTAGCCTGTTCTACACACACATAGGACAGAAGTGTCAGTAGTGTGTTCCCACTATGCCTTGCTAACATTGGTGTTTGTCATTTGCAGGATGCCCGGCAGGCTGCGGAAGAAGAGATTTACACCAACCTGAACCAGAAAATTGACCAGTTTCTGCAGCTGGCCGACTACGACTGGATGGCCTTAGAATCCAGTCAAAGAGCCAGTGATTATCTGGTGGACCTCGTCGCTTTCCTCAACAGCACATTTGCTGTGTTCACCCACTTGCCTGTAAGTAGATTGAGAACTGGGGCAATATCAAAGCTCATGATTTTGGAATTGGATATTCACAGGTGTGTGGCAAATTATTACCACAAGGTTGGAAGCCTGCATTTTCCAGAATTTCTTTGTATACTGCAGCATTACCACTATCCTTCTCTGGAAACAACTGGACTCCATAGTTGGGAGGTGTGTTCACATATACCATGTTACATATTATCTTCTTAAATTATAACCTAGTCTGTGGCCTTCAAACCAGGTGCGAAAATCTAACATGGAGTCCCATACTTCAGGAAGTCCCACCAGCTGGGTGCGTTATAAACCCTGGGCAGGACTGGACCCTGAGGCCATATACCCATTGTAAGTTGGCCATAAACTGAGCAAGTTTTAGAAGGTTTCTAATGAATTGACTGAAATGCGATCAGTGGGTGGCCTTGTTGGCCAATTAAAGGTCCGGTGGAAAATTGTCTCCTGGCATTTGTCTCCTGAATGGCTCCTTCACCCAATCAGAAGCAGGCACTGTTTGGGTAATGCAATAGCCCACAGCTTTAGATTAATTAATTTAAGTTGTTTAACGTTGATGGTGGAATCTGTTGGACTTCTTTCATTCAGCTTGCAGACTAAGCAAAAGAGATCCATATGTGTATGTCCAGCTTTATAGAGTAGAGTTTGTCACAGTCAGGGGTTAGACTTGGAAATCAGTAGCTATAGTAGTAGAGAGACTCCCACCAACCAGGAGGAAAGGTATACAAGCAGGTCACTCTGACGGATGAAGCAAACTTGCCCAAGGTACAAGGTCTAAGTACTAACTAGTGTACACTAGAGCTCCTGATGGTGTGGATGGGTTTTGCTGCGTGTTAGTACCCGGTTGTGGGCCTCAGAATCGCCCCACCAAGAGGTGAGCAGGCCGGGGTCCAGTAGCAGATATAGCAGGTAGGGATCAAGCAGAAGCGTAGTCCGTAAACAAGCCAAAGGTTGATAAAATGTGATGAAAGATTGCAATCAAGCGGAAGTGTACTTGAGGGACTAGACAAAGGTTAGTAACGAGTGGTAGCAGAAATACAGATGTTAGCAGGAGTGACAAGAGCGAGATATTGGCTGGAGAGAGCACAATAATCTGGCAAACAGGAAGTTCAAAGGCATGCCTTAAATAGGAAGTTCGTGGAAAGAGCAAAAGGGTTCAAGGTTCATGAGAAACAAGGTACATTGCAAGATTATCCGAGGGATTGTCCAGGGAGCTGTCCAGCATTCCAGGGGACTCAGCAAAAATAGACATCACCAGGGACAGCAGAGGATGTAGGTTCAGACCCAGGTCCTGACAAGAGTGGTAAGGAACTCCTGCAATGGACACCGCAGTCTCTGACTCCAAAATTCAGGTCAGCTGATTCTGTGGGAAGAACAAGTTTTGCAAAATCTGGTGTCTGCAGATAGATTTCATGACTAAAAATAAATAGGAGAATACCGCGCTAAGGTCCTCAATGTGAAGCTGCAGCCAACATACACAATAGGTTATAATATTATAGCAGAAACAAACAATTTCATAACTGGCCAACATATTTCAACAGCAGGTCTAAGTTTACGTTGTCTTATCTTTTTTTGAGTTTTTTAGTTTTTGTTTCTTTTCATACCACAATAAGACCTTTCTAGAACAGAGGGTATTCACGTGCCTGATTCCATAACCATATCCCAAAAATAAGAGGATTATTCCTCTTTCCAGGACAGTAAGCAGAGCCGTGCAAACCATTCCTTTAGGTCCATTCAGTCAGATGCACAACCAGAACCACTGGTATATAGTAGATATACCCAGCACCCTGGTCCTGATCCCCTGGGGTGCAACGCTCCTGACAGGGACTGGGATACTCTTGGTCCACCCAGCCGAAACTTGGCAGGCCCCTCTTCTTCGAGAGACCTGCCAAAGTAAGGTCTACCCAGGTACTAGGTGGGGCTTCCTTTAAGGGAGACACCATGGGAGGAGGAGGACGAGGACCTGACCAAAAGGCCACATGCCCTCCCCTCCAGGACTTTCAGGGCAAGCCCAAGCAGCTTTTTTGACCACCATCAGTGCAGTGTGTGAACTCCTTCTATGGAGTAGAACTTGGGACCCAGAGAGACATTAGAGCCATACTCATGATGATGAGAAAGGACTAAAGGCAGGGTCGGCAAGCCATCGATCCCCATCGATCAGTCGACCATGGGCAGCCGACCGGTAGATAGGGAACAGGACCCCTGCATTGCCGGTCGCCCACCCCCCAGCCTCCGCTGCCCCCACCTCACTGCAGAGCGGAGAGCAAGATAAATCACAGTATTGGATGCAGGGCGGGAGCTGCCGGCGTTGACTGTTCATATTAACCAGCAAATGTTTGGTTGCCAGGAAGCTGGGTGGGCCTAGCAACCAATCACCATGGGTGAAGGGGGCAGAAGACACTGGTTTGGGGGGGACAGTGTTAATTTTGGCAGCAAATTTCGATTTAGTGTTAGTCTTGGTCTTAGGACTAAAATGGCATTTTAGTTTTAGTCCCATTTTAGTCTTCTGCAATTGTTTTCGTTTTAGTCAACTAAATCTCCAGGTCATTTTAGTCAACTAAAACTCATTTTAGTCATCTAAAATGTAATGGGTGTAGTTAAATTGTAATGCATTATTTAAGCATTTCTCTACAATTTCCAAACTCATATATCGCTGGAGTGAAAAATCTGATACGTCGTTATTTATGGTATTGAGGTATGAACATGCACTACAGACCAGTGTTCATTTTCATGTCAAATTTCAATTTAGTCTTAGTCTTTTGACTAAAATGCCATTTTAGCTTTAGTCCCATTTTAGTCTTTTCACTAAAATGCCATTTTCGTTTTAGTCGTATTTTAGTCATCTCAATTGTTTGTCGTATTTTAGTAGGCTAAAATGGCATTAAGTTAGTCAACTAAAATGTTTTAACCGACTAAATTAACACTGGGGGGGCGGGGCACAGGACACTGCTATGGGGAAGGGGGGCACAGGGCACTACAGGGAGGTGTGATATGAAGGGGGACAGGGGGCACAGGACACTGCTGTGGGGTAGGGCACAGGACACCACAGTGGGAGGGGGGGACGGGACAGAGGACACTACATGGGGGGGGGTTGTAAAGGGGGCAGAGGACACTATTGGGGAGGTGTTTGAAGTGGGGCTCGGCTCACTGTTATGGGGGGAGGACACTACAGTGGGGGTGATTTGAAGGGGGGTAGAGGACACTTCTATGGGGGGCACAAGACATTGCTGTGGGGGGGGTAATGTCATAGGGGCAGAAGACACAACAGTGGGGGGGGGGGTTGTGAAGGGGGGCAGGATGCTGGTATGTGAAGGGGAGCAGAGGACACTACTATAGGTGGGGGTCACAGGACACAATGCTGTTTTTATTGGGGGCTTAATAGTTGTTTTTATTTTTTTAAGGGCATTCCACCCCCTTAACCAGGGTTCTTTGATTTCCTTCATGTTGTCCAGGTAGTTCTCAACCTCTAAAATGTTGCCTCCCCCTGTACTAAAGCAATCAGAAAGCCCTCCAGCTGAACTCTTCATAACCTGTATAGTTATAGTTCTTCTTTTCATTAATACTTCAGGGTTTATAAGCTTGCGTTCTTATCCATGATCTGCGCCATTATCCTATTCATTAATTAGCTTCCTATTTCTGTTTATACACTGTGCTACCTCCCCCAGGTTCACACAGACATGTGATTGTGTTGATGTTCTGTTGAGTCTCGGAGCTGATGACAAGCTGACTTGAAAGCGGGCATTAATGCCAAGTCTGTGTACAGGAGCAGGTCACGGTGGAACGGTCGTGCCAGCAAAGACTCCCACTGCCAGCTCTTATAGGAAGTGCTGTGTACACACAGCCCATGTCTTTGGGCTATTTTGGGCAATGTTCTACCTTTAATCATGCTCTGGTCGTGTATCTTGATTTCCTCTTGTAGAGGTGACTGTTGGGTCACGGTATTGTGGCCGCTGGGAAGGGTCGCCTTGCCATGTTCAGGCCCTTGTCTTGATATGAGAACACAGTGGCACGCAAAGGGCAGACTGTCTTATTCCGCCCCCTAATTGCTCCTGCCCAATATTACTCATTTGTTCCAAGGTTATAAAAGTAAACCACTTTTCCTTAATTTAGCAAATGACTTAATGTAGTAGGAGTTCAGCAATATATAAAAATGTTAAGCTTGTTAAAATGAAACTCCAGCAACCATTTTCTTATTTGGAAGGAAGGGGTGAAGCTAAGAATCTCTGAGGGTTTTTTTCTTTTTTTTTTAATCTATCCCAGTACAGAAAGTGTGCAGAATACACCCTGTTCCAAATTATTATGCCAATGATATTTTTCTCATTTACCTAAATAATTTATGTAAATAACAGTCAGCATAATTCTCATGTTATCAACTATTAAGAGTACAATTCAAATTTTATTCGAACAAACCTCCTAATGATAACAGTATTTTTTTTTTTTCAAGATAAAAATCTTACAGTGCACTGTTCCAAATTATTACGCACAGTAAGTTTCAAAACACTTTATAGGTTGTAAAGAACTGAAAATTGTCACTTGTTGTGTTTGCAGCATATTTACTGAAATCAAAAGCTATTTCAATCAAACTTTGAACTATTTAAACATTTTAACATAGGGCCCCATATTTCATAGCAGCTTCAAAGTCTTGCATACATTGAACTTGTGGGTTTTTGGACAGTTTCTGCTTGAATTTGTTTGCAGGATGTCAGAATAGCCCCCCAGAGCTGCGGTTTGGATGTAAACTGCCTCCCACCCTCATATATCTTTTGCTTGAGGATGCTCCAAAGGTTCTCAATAGGATTGAGGTCAGGGGAGGATGGAGGCCACACCATGACTTTCTCTCTTTTTATCCCCATAGCAGCTATTGATGCAGAGGTATTCTTTGCAGCATGAGATGGTGCATTGTCATGCATGAAGATGATTTTATTATGGAAAGCATAGTTCTTCCTTCTGTACCAGGGAAAAAAAGTGGTCAGTCAGGAACTCCACATCCTTTGCAGAGGTCATCTTTACACCTTCGGGGACCCTAAAGGAGCCGACCAGCTCTTTTCCCATGTTTCTGGCCTAAAACATGACTCCACCACCGACTTGCTGATGTTGCAGCCTTGTTGGAACAGGGTGGCCGTCCACCAATCATCTACTACTCCATCCATCTGGACCATCCAGGGTTGCACGGCACTCATCAGTGAACAGGACTGTTTGAAAATTAGTCTTCATGTATTTTTCTGCCCAATGCAGCCGTTTCTGCTTGTGAGCATTGGTTAGTGGTGGCCGAATGGAAGGTTTATGCACAGTTGCAAGACTCTGGAGGACTCTACACCTTGATGTATGTAGGACTCCAGAGGCACCAGCAGCTTCAAATATCGTCTACGTGTCATTGTGGCCTGCACTCCCCCACCGGACACACCGCGTCACCGGGAGATCCCACACTCCTCCCCGACCTGTGCAACGAGCGGCCCCGCTGGACGCAGTGGTTTATGGATCCTTCCTTTTTATAACCTGCACTGAGAAAAGCAACACAATTTAGATGACGCTGGGAATCGAAGTTCTGGTCGGATGACACATACCAGCTTGATGTTACATGCCAATTTGGAATTCTCTTGCCAGAAGGTGCTTTTGACCCCTGTAATAAGGGTCCTGTGGTTCTGGTAAGAGACAGTGTGTTTGGTGTTGGTGACGGGCTGATTTGACCTTCCTTTCTATTTGGAGTTTTAAGAATGAATTTCTGGACTGAATTTGCATTAATTTGAACTTTTATCCGGAATTTTAAGAATGAATTTATGGACTGAATTTGCATAACTTTTAGCGCTGCACCTTATACTCTTTAGCTTCAAATATCTGTTTGCTGCTATGTAATGGTGTTTTAGCAGCTGCTCTCTTGATCTGATGCATGGATCTGGCAGAAATCGTCCTCAATGTGCCTTTATATGCACAAACCCGTCTGTGCTCTGAATCAGCCATAAATCTCTTAATAGTGCGATGATCACGCTTAAGTTTTCATGAAATTTCTAATGTTTTCATACCTGGTCCAAGGCATTGAACTATTTCACTCTTTTCAGCAGCAGAGAGATGCTTTTTCTTCCCTATATTGCTTGAAAACGGTGCTCTGCTTAATAATGTGGAACGCCCTCCTTTAGTAGTTTTTCCTTTAATTGGGCTCACCTGGCAATCTAATTATCACAGGTGTCCGAGAATTGTTTTCAGTGATCAAAAGAGCCCTGAGACACAATGCCATCCATGAGTTAAACTGAAAAACAAAATATTTAAACTTTGTGACACTGAAATAGAATTTGCATAATAATTTGAAACTGGGTGTATTTCTCAAATTGATGGTGAAGCATCAAATTTTTTTTTTTAGATCTATTTTTTAAATTAAAATAAATGTCATACTTACCTGCTCTGTGTAATGGTTTTGCACAGAGCAGCCCAGATTAGGTTCAGGACAAGGGGGGCATTGGGCTGTTGCATAGAACGCATTAAGATCAAAATCTTTCTGACTTTACAACCACTTTAAGGGTGCACAGGTTCACTGATTTAAAAGGGCAGTTTATCCATTCAAAATGCATTTTATGTTGTAAACCTTAAGTTTCAGACTTCCGGTGTCCCTCAGTGGACACAGGATTAAAGTGATGATACTAAAGTCTCTTCTTTTTTTCCTATGAAAATAACAAACATGTTATATTTCCCTCCTCTGTGCAGTTGGTTTTGCACAGAGCAGCTCAGATCCTCCTCTTCTGGGTGCCTCTTCGATGCTCTTGGCCCCTTCCTCCTTTCTAATGCCCCCATAGCAAGCAAATTACTATGGGGGCAGCTGAGCCATAGCTTCCTGTGTCCATTCAGACAGGAGCCAATGGCGCTGCACTGCTGTCTCAGCCAATGAGGAGGCAGAGTCCCACACAGCCTAGACTCTCATACAACATTGCTGGATCTAGATGGACCTCATGTAAGTATTTGGGGGGCTGAGGGGGGCTGCTGCACACACACGAAAATAGAATGCATTAAGATAAAACAACTACTTTAAGCCTGGGTTCACACTATAGCGATGCGAGAACCAGCGCGATTCCTGTGCCGGTTCCCACATCACATCTCCCCCGCAGGCAGTTCACACTGCACTCTGTGAACCGCTGTGGGTGTCAATACAATGTTGATGACAGCCCCAGATCGGTTCACAGATCTCAGTGTGAACTGTGGATTCGGGCAGGAATCAGATCGCATGGGTGTGAACACCCATGCAATCCGATTCCAGTGCGGGGAAAAAATAAGTCCCTGCACCTTTTTTGTGCAAATCCATTGGGAGTTTAGCCATACAACTGTATGGTTGAACTCGCATTGCACAGACATCGCATGTGATCAGCACAGCAATGCGGGTGCGTATTACATGGGATGTTCGCATATGTGTGTGAACCCATATTGAATGCTTCGTACCCTAAGATGGCTATAGGGAACTAACCCTGAATCGTGCCGCGTCCCAATTTAGACATATTGAATAAGAGTTTTTGAAGCAATGGACTTTAAAGGCTCTTGTATTAAAATACAAAATATTTTATTGATATACATTAAAAAGATTATTGTCCCAAAATGACGCAGTACATCACATATATGCATTTAAAAAGGATTCTTGAGCCGGAATTCGCATTAACACCCTATGATACAAGAACAGTCAGAAGCACCCTTTTACATGTAAGTATCCTCAGTGGTGAATCCTCTGCATAAGGGGTTTGATGGTTCCTCTCAAAGTGGCCTCTCGCTTGCTCTACATGTATTGCGAACCACTTGTTCGCTTCTTCAGGACCTTTACTTAGTGTTGTGCTGCCTGCAGCGGACATCTCCACAATCTGTACCCCTGGGGACCCGATGTGGTGCGGTCAATGCATGGGGTCTCACAAAGCACGGGGACACCTCATATGTAGTGATAGTAAGTTAAAGTAAGACACAGACTAAAGGGTACAGGTGGCCAGCTGTAGTAGGGCTATATTTAGGGCCTCTTGATATAGGTATATAGAGCTCACTAATAGCCTGTAGCTGGATAGCCTTTAAGGTAGACCTGCTGGTCACATCCCCTTGTCCCACGTGAGGTTGCTCAATAGCGGCTAAAGGATTTTATGGCGAGTACAAAAATCCTGTCTTCGTCTACTTGCTGAAAATGTACTGGATCTGAATAAAAGAAAATGAATGCGGCCACCACTTCTAAGAACTGATAATATCGTAAGCTCTAATGAGCAGGGCCCTCTGCTTCCTCTTACCAAATTGTATTGTAACTGTACTGTCTGCATTCATTTTGTAAAGCGCTGAGAAATCCATTGGCCATATATAAATCCTGTATAATGATATAATAATTACATTTTTGTTCTTGAGTTTAGGTATGCTAAAAAATAAAACTAAACACACACTAAAATAAAAATAAATAATGAATAATTGTTGTAAAGATTTTTCCTCCTACGTTCACTGACAGACGCAGCTCTTCATGACATGTGGGTTTATGCTTGTCCTACTAGGAGTTAACTAGGCAGGGAAAGAGCGAGCTGGCCCCTCCCATGGGGGGCCGTCCCCCCTTCCCACATAAACCCTCCACCTAGCATAGGTCATCAGTTTCAATGCCTAGTTTGCAAGGAGTTGACCTGGCTTCCTTAGGGGATTTGCGGTCCGGATTGAGACAGTTTTTCTTTTTTATTTTCTCTTTATTTTTCTTTTATTACTTACTTCTATCAAGCATGAAGTCTGCTATCAAGAAGCTGGCTGGGGCATAGAGGGTCGCTCTGGACTCATTACTTTCCCCGGCCCTGCCGACCAATGCGAGCCAGTCCCGTGGTATGGGGACCCGCCGCATCGTGCCCGTTCCGTGCGGGCGGCCTGGGGGTGTACCCCACCTGCGCCCAGGTCCCGGACTGTGGTCCGGTTCTGGCGTTTTTCGGCCGGCAGCATCCTGCCCAGGCAGTGGCGGAAGGTCTGCGAACGGGTGACTACCCGCTACGCCTGACAGGAGTGGTGAGTGAGAGTTCCCCCCTCCCCCCTTTTTAGGTGTGGAGGGGGGGCCGACGGGTGTCCCGGCGATTTCCTGGGTAGCCACTGGTTGCGGGCTCCTGGGGCCCCTTACACCCCCCCCGCACCGCACCCGATCGTTGCCTCCACGTTTTGGGGATTTTTGCCGCCATGCGGTGATCCACCGCCATTTTACGGTAGACCACCACCATTTTCCCGTACATTTAAGCCTATGGAACTTTCCCTCTAGTGCTCAGAGCAGCCATTTGCGGTAGTACACGTTCCCCTGCAGGTGGTTTCGGCCTCTAGTGTACACTCGCCGGCCATATTAGAGTCCCTGCTGGCTGTAGAAAACGTGCTGCAGATGTTTTTTGCTTTCTCATTGGAACGGCGTGTGCTTCTGGCGGCGCAGCTCTTCTGACGGTCCTCAGGATACTGGCAGCAAACAGCAAGTATAGCTGGGCTCTCCCGTGGGTGCTGGTTGCGGCGGGTGCAGTCCTCCTGGGTATCCCTGGCGTTCTGTGGGACGGTGGTGTGCGGCTGTGTGGGGGTGCCTCAAACCAAGTGTTCTCACCTACGGTTTACTGAGGGCTATTTTAGGGGAAAAACGATGGCAGACTATTCTGCCGTGCCTGCTGAGGAGGGATCAGCAACAGCACAATCTGCGCAAGGGGCATTTTTGGACCAGCTGCGAGCGGTCTTTAGTGAATTTCTTCCCCGGGCGGATGCCGCCCACCAGGTCCCTAGGAAGCGTCCTCCGCCCCCTTGTTCATCAGGGGAGGACTCTGATCCAGAGATAGCTTCGGGGGTCACAGGGACCCCAGTAGAACTTTCTGACGGTGAACTGGCCCCCTCGGAAGGAGAGGAGGACCAGGGCGCGGCAGCTACGCGCGAAAAAGCGCTGGTATCCACCATTATCACTGGCATTCACACTACGCTGCGACTGAGCCAGGATGGCAAATCACAGACATCTGCGTATGTGTGCCGGTCCGCTAGGCCCCCTAGGGCTTACCCCTATGATCAGTTTTTTGATCATCTGATCTGTCATGAATGGCAGCATCCGCTGCATTCTTTTTCGCTGTCAAAACGTTTTGCCATCCGCTATCCCTTTGAGGATAGTTTTCTGAAGAAGTGGGAGTCACCTGTGGTGGACCCACCGATAGCTTGTCTGAATAAGGCGACGACCATTCCACTGGAAGGGGCCCCTTCCTTTAAGGATCCGGCTGATAGGCGGACAGAGGCGGTGCTAAAAGCTCTTTTTCTGGTAGCAGGCTCAACTCTGAGACCAGACCTGGCGTCTGCCATGGCGGCGCAACACCTGTCTTAGCGTATGGCGGAACTCCAGAATGATCTGGACTGCGGTCGCCTGATGGATGCGCCGCAGAGAGCTGACTTTTTATATCAAGTACCTCTGTGACGCAACCCTGAACCTACTGCTTATGTTGTCCAGAATGGCTGTTTTTGCCGTCATTCTTAGACTGGTTCTTTGGTTGCGCTCATGGTCCGGGGACCATGCGTCCAAGAAAGGTCTTGCGTACCTCCCCTTTCAAGGTGGATGTCTCTTCGGTCCCCAACTGGATGAGATCATTAAAGATTTCACTGGAGGAAAGAGCACTTTCCCCCCGGAGGCGTGAGTTTCACCGTAGACGGGGGCCTCCTGCCTCGGGTCAGAAGAGGTTTTTTCGCACCTCTGGCGCGGCAGGAAAAGGAAACCAAGCCAGTAAGGCCGCTGCAGAGGCCGGTAAGCGGCAGTGGGAGCGAAAAACTGAGGAGGAGGAGGGCTTATCCTCCGCCTGATGGGCTGCCCCCACCCGGGCTTCGGGTTGGGGGACGTCCTCTGGGGTTCGCGGACCGGTGGATTGCTCGCATTTGCGACTGGTGGGTCCAGGAAGTAGTGTCCACCGGCTACAGGATAGAGTTCAGCACTCTACCCCCAGACAGGTTCTTCCCGTCTAACTTAGGGCTCTCGCAGGGGCGTCGGAAGGCCCTCTTCGCGGCCGTTCAGGCACTCTCAGACCAGAGGGTGATCGTGCCAGTTCCTCAAGTGGAGAGGTTTAGAGGTTTCTACTCAAACATGTTTGTGGTCTCCAAAAAAGGAGAGGGGGGGGGGTCAGGCCAGTTCTGAACCTGAAGGCCCTGAACCCATATGTAAAACCGCGGAAATTCCGGATGGAATCAATTCACTCAGTTGTGGCGGCCCTCCATCAAGGGGAATTCCTGGCGTCTCTGGATATCAGGGACACGTATCTCTATGTTCTACGATTCTGTATGCGGGTACTGGGGCTCATGGTCTCAACCTTTTGAGGCGGTACCTTACGCCCAGAGTCACACTCGCCTTCTCCAGCGATCGATTCTCGATGGGACAGGTCTCCATGGTCCTTGGACCTTCTGATCCGCCTGAGCTCCCAGACCAGGGGCTCTCTGACCTGGTGGCTTTGGGACTCGGCGCTGACTCGGGGGAAGTCGTTCCTGCCCCTTCAGTGGGTGATCATCCCCATGGATTACCAGCCTTTCATCCTGGGGCGGGGTCCTGGGGCAGCTGTCTGCCCAGGGCCGTTGGTCTGCGCAGGAAACGCGCCTACCGATCAATGTGCTGGAGCTAAGAGCGATCAGGTTATGTCTCTCTCACTGGACAGTGAGGTTGCAAGATCGTCCGATTCGGATTCAGTCGGACAGTGCCACAGCAGTGGCATATGTGAACCATCAGTGCGGAACGAAGAGTTCAGCAGCTGCGGCGGAAGCAGCTCTGATCCTGCGTTGGGTGGAACTCCACGTTCCAGCAATCTCCACCGTTTACATTCCAGGCATGGAAAACTGGCAGGCGGACACTCTGTCACCAGACGCTGGATCTGGGAGAGTGGTCTCTCCATCCAGAGGTATTCAGCCAGATTTGCCACAGATGGGGGGGACGCCGGATGTGGATTTCATGGCGTCTCGGTTCAATCACAAGGTGAGGACCTTTGTATCCAGGATGAGGGATCCGTTGGCAGTGGCCACGAATGCTCTAGTGGCTCCCTGGGGCCGTTATCGTCTTCTGTATGCCTTCCCTCCAATAAAACTTCTACCGCCGTTGCTACGCAGGGTAGTAGCGGAGGGAATTCCAATGATCCTGGTGGCTCTGGATTGGTCTTGGCGCACATGGTACGCCGACATGGTGGCAGACGTCCCCTGGCGGCTCCCGCTGTGAGACGATTTACTGTCTCAGGGGCCCATCTTGCACCCTGCTTTACCCTCGCTGGTTTTGACGGCCTGGCTATTGAGTCCCAGGTGCTGAGGAACAGGGGGGGTCGCTGACTCCATGATCCCTACCTTGCTTAAAGCTCGCAAGTGTACTTCTCGAAAAATATATCACCGCACCTGGAAGGCTTACATAGCTTGGTGCGAGGCGGAGGGTCATAACCCTCGCTCTTATGTGGTGTCCAGGGTCCCGACTTTTTTGCAGCAAGGCCTGAACAAAAAACTGGCTTTGAGCGCCCTCAAGGGCCAGATATCGGCTCTGTCGATTCTTTTTCAAAGACCCTTGGCTTCGCACTCGTTGATTCGTACCTTTGTACAAGGTGTGCAACATGTGGCGCCTCGGGTGAGGTCTCCGATGGCTCCGTGGGATTTCAATTTGGTGCTTTCTGTGCTTCAGAGACCACCATATGAGAAGATCAGGGAGATTTCCTTACAACTGCTGTAGCAGAAGGTGGCCTTTTTGATGGCCATCACATCCGCCAGGCGGGTGTCTGAGTTGGCGGCACTGTTGTGCAAGTCTCCTTATCTAGTCCTGCACAAGGACAAGGCGGTCTTGCGACCACCTCCTTCGTTCCTTCCGAAGGTGGTTTCTCCCTTCCACATTAACGAAGATATTGTTCTTCCTTCATTATGCCCACGTCCATCGCACCCTAAGGAATTTGAGTTGCATGCCTTGGACGTATTAAGGGCCTTACGAGTGTATCTAGATGCTACAGCTTCCTTTCGGAAGTTTGATTCTTTGTACTGACTGATGGTCCGCGCAAGGGTTTGGCGGCCTCGTCGGCTACTGTCTCCCGTTGGATTAGACAGACCGTGACCCATGCATATTCTGTTCGGGGCAAGGATCCCCCTTTTCCGGTCACGGCTCATTCCACCAGGGCTGTTAGCACTTCCTGGGCTTTCAGACACCAGGCCTCGGTGTCACAGGTGTGCAAGGCGGCTACTTGGGCCTCGGTTCACACTTTCACTAAGTTTTATAAGATTGATGTGTTAGCATCTTCGGATGCTGCTTTTAGCCGCAAAGTTTTACAGGCGGCAGTGTAGGCGTGTCTGGCGCCTCCTTAGAGGTTCTGTTGAGTACAGTTGTTATCGTTTACCCACCCCTCTTTTTGACACATCTTTGGGACATCCCCACATGTCATGAAGAGCTGCGTCTGTCAGTGAACGTAGGAGAAAAATGGATTTTATTAAAACTTACCGTAAAATCCTTTTCTCCGAGTTCACTGACAAACGCAGCACCCACCCCTCTGCGCTCTGTTTTAGTACGGCTTGTTACGAACTGATGAGCTATGCTAGGTGGAGGGTTTATGTGGGAAGGGGGGACGGCCCCCGTGGGAGGGGCCAGCTTGCTCTTTGCCTGCCTAGTTAATTCCTAGTTGGACAAGCATAAACCCACATGTCATGAAGAGCTGCGTCTGTCAGTGAACGCGGAGAAAAGGATTTTACGGTAAGTTTTAATAAAATCCATTTTTTTAATGCACAGGAAAATTGGCCATGCATTTAAAAAGTTTATCTATTAGTATACTTTACACCCCACCATGTCAGGCCTTGTTATTTCACGGGGTTCTGCGCTCTCGCCCTTAGGCTGCGTCTGATGCTTACTCCAGGATGCCGGTGAGTAGCAGAGTGCTGCTTGTGTTGTGTTTCGTACTAGCAAAGGCCAGCAGAGGTGTTATAACTGGAATCCTGCATGACATCACATTAACTGTGTGCTCCAGAGTCTGCATGGAGTGTGTCCTGTGTTTATTCTTCATTGGGTGAGGCAATGGGGCTCTCCATGCACTTGATAAGAGTGTGAATTAACCTAGTGGCACATGTTCTGAGGAGACTCACGTAAATAGCAATAAGGGTATGCCCACCACCACTGCCGGGACAATGCCATCCAGAGCAAAAGATTCCAAGCTGTGCCCCCCCTTTCCTTAGGGTTAGGGTCTGGGAGCCCACATCCCTGCAATGCGCCCAGGGCAGCCTCCCCTCCTGCCCACCACTTGTCCCGGCTCTGCACAACACTATCATTTTGCAACCAACATTCAAAGATCTCTAGGGTGCTTAAACCCCTCCACAGTGTGTCAACCTGCAAGTACCTTTATTTTGAAGCGGTAGTAAACCTGGGCCCCTGCAGGATAATGTCATAATGTGCTAGTATGCATCACACACTAGCACATTACAACACTTGCTTAAACACAAAGCCCTCCAATGGAGCCCGGTCACTGCTGATGGGACTTTCATCTTCACCTGGTCTTCCTTTCGGGTTCACAGATTCCAGCTGAAAGGCCAAGCGGCAATGTCAGTCCTGCACACGAGTCACAGCCGCGGCACAGCTCTCTCAATGGACGGCATGCCGGTGCACATTTAGGATATATTTACCTATAACCTTATTATAGGCTTACCCGTAGGTGTAAATAAAAAATGCAGACTTTACTACCGCTTTAAATACGCACAGTAAGCACACCATATATCAAGAATGCTTTTGCAATAAGGTTTATTCAGTGTAAAAGCAAAGTTATTGATCGGTATAAATATTCAAGAATGTGTAATCGCATGAAGCATAAAGGTATTCGCTCCACTGTTATTTCCGGTCTCTATCCAAAATGATTACATGTATATACAGTGCCTTGAAAAAGTATTCATACCCCTTGAAATGTTTCCACATGTTGTGATGTTACAACCAAAAACATAAATGTATTTTATTGGGATTTTATGTGATAGACCAACACAAAGTGCAACATGATTGTGAAGTGGAAGGAAAATGATAAATGGTTTTCAAAATATTTTACAAATAAATGTGAAAAGTGTGGTGTACATTTGTATTCAGCCCCCTTTACTCTGATACCCCTAACTAAAAGTCCACCTGTATGTAATTTAATCTCAGTATAAATACAGCCGTTCTGTGAAGCCCTCAGGGGTTTGTTGGAGAATCTTAGCGAACAAACAGCATCACGAAGGCCAAGAAACACACCAGACAGGTCAGGGATAAAGTTGTGGAGAAGTTTAAAGCAGGGTTAGGTTATTAAAAAATATCCCAAGCTTTGAACATCTCACAGAGCTCTGTTCAATCCATCATCCAAAAATGGAAAGAGTATGGCACAACTGCAAACCTACCAAGATATGGCCGTCCACCTAAACTGACCGGCTGAGCAAGGAGAGCATTAATCAGAGAAGCAGCCAAGAGGCCCATGGTAACTGGAGGAGCTGCAGAGATCCACAGCTCAGGTGGGAGAATCTGTCCACTGGACAACTATTAGTCCCGCACTTTAAAAATCTGGCCTTTAGACCCCTTTCACACCAGAGCATTTTTCAAGGGCTTTTGCGCTAATAATAGCGACTGAAGAGCACCTGAAAAACTACCCCCATCCACCCCAGTGTGAAAGCCCGAGTGCTTTCACACTGGGGCACACGGTGCGATTGTGGGACGTTAAAAAAAAGTCCTGCAAGCTGCATCTTCGGAGTGATGTGGGGGCGGTGTATTCACCGCTCCTCCACTGCCCCTGCCCATTGAAAATAATGGGGCAGCGCTCCTGAAGCGCCTCAACACCACTTCGGAAGCACCGCTAACCGGCACTTTTAATCCCTTGTGGGGGGGTGAAAAGCGCAGCCATTGTTAAAAGAAAGCCATAAGAAGTCCTGTTTGCAGTTTGCGAGAAGCCATGTGGGGGACACAGCAAACGTGGAAGAAGGTGCTCTGGTCAGATGAGACCAAAATGTAACTTTTTGGCCTAAAAGCAAAATGCTATGTGTGGTGGAAAACTAACACTGCAAATCACTCTGAACACACCATCCCCACTGTGAAACATGGTGGGTATCTGTTGACCTTGTCCAGTAGAGGGTGTCTATGCTTGT
>BLSH010488057.1:630191-667011 GCA_018402905.1 Glandirana rugosa | reverse complement strand
GTGGTCATCTCAGAGGTGTGTTTGGGGTTGTTGTGTTGGAATACTGCCCTGTGGCCCAGTCTCTGAAGGGAGGGGATCATGCTCTGCTTCAGTATGTCACAGTACATGTTGGCATTCGTGGTTCCCTCAATGAACTGTAGCTCCCCAGTGCCGGCAGCACTCATGCAGTCCCAGACCACGACACTCCCACCACCAGGCTTGACTGTAGGCAAGACAGACTTGTCTCCTCAACTGGTTGCCGCCACACTCTTGACACCATCTGAACCAAATAAGTTTATCTTGGTCTCATCAGACCATGGGACATGGTTCCAGTAATCCATGTCCTTAGTCTGCTTGTCTTCAGCAAACTGTTTGTGGGCTTTCTTGTGCATCATCTTTAGAAGAGGCTTCCTTCTGGGGCGACAGCCATGTAGACCAATTTGATGCAGTGTGCGGCTTATGGTCTGAGCAATGACAGGCTGACTCCCCCACCACTTCAACCTCTGCAGCAATGCTGACAGCACTCATACGTCTATTTCCCAAAGACAGCCTCTGGATATGATGCTGAGCATGTGCACTCAATGTCTTTGGTCGACCATGGTGAGGCCTGTTCTGAGTGGAACCTGTCCTGTTATACCGCTGTATGGTCTTGGCCATCATGCTGCAGCTCAGTTTCAGGGTCTTGGCAATCTTCTTATAGCCTAGGCCATCTTTATGTAGAGCAACATTTCTTTTTTTCAGATCCTCAGAGAGTTCTTTGCCATGAGGTGCCATGTTGAACTCCCAGTGACCAGTATGTGAGAGTGATAACACCAAATGTAACACACCTGCTCCCCATTCACACCTGAGACCTTGTAACACTAATGAGTCGCATGACACCGGGGAGGGAAAATGGCTAATTGGGCCCAATTCAGACATTTTCACTTAGTGGTGTATTCACTTTTGTTGCCAGCAGTTTAGACATTAATGGCTGTGTGTTGAGTTATTTTGAGGGGACAGCAAATTTACACTGTTATACAAGCTGTACACTCACTACTTTACATTGTAGCAAAGTGCCATTTCTTCAGTGTTGTCACATGAAAAGATATAATAAAATATTTACAAAAATGTGAGGGGTGTACTCACTTTTGTGTGTGTGTGTGTGTGTGTGTGTGTGTGTATGTGTGTGTATATATGTGTATATATATATATATATATATATATATATATATATATATATATATACACACACAGACAGTATCTCACAAAAGTGAGATACTGTGTATATATATATATATATATATATAGTGCTGACATATTTTGTAGCACTTTACAACATGTGTGGACCTATTAATTTAAATCCCACAAAAGAAGCTCCTAGGGACAGTCAGTTTGGGGGAGGAAAGAGTTAGATGATGCTGGACATCCTGCAGCCAGGAAATGAGGGTGGGGCTCTATCTGACTTGCTGCAGCTTCTGATGCTCATTGAGAGAAGCTCACAGTGTGCAGTGAAATCAGAGTAATTTCACTACAGGATAGGAACCGGTACAACTGTGCAAGACTGAAGGAAAGGCTGGAGTTAAGCTTTAAAGTTGGGGACCTTTTTGGTTCCTTTGGTATCTGCCGGCACAGTTGCTATTTGTGCTAAGATTGAAAGGCGTGCTAATGCCCCGCATATAAGGATCTCGTTGATTTGTATAGTACAGTGCGATGTAGACATTTCCTCTCCATGTATGAATCGCTGTCCCACCCGACACCTGTGTACACTTCCCATCCATTGTCCTGCCTCATCAGATCTTCGGGAACCAATTATATTGAAGGATCAGGCATAGAGCCGAGGAACTAGGCCTTTATGCCCAACTCGGCACTGCCAATCAAACAGCAGCACTAATTCTCGCTGTGTTTACAGATGCTAAGAAGTGACTCCTAAACCCGACAAAATGCGCGTCTGTGCCGCCTCGCCCGGCGGACGCCGTCGAGTTTCTCACCCGTGGAATGTGATGAGAAGGTGGCACAGTGCTGGGTCTCAGAGGACATCACACTGTACTATGCATAGAGTGCACCCTTTTATCCCTGCTGCCCATAATATTACAGCAGAGACCATGTAATCCTCTTAGAGAGACTCCCAGTCCTCGAGTCAATAGGGCCACTGAGCGCGGGAGCCCAGCACCTAATGCACCGTAACAGATAATGGAAATATATGTTCCCCCGATGCTTTAGACACTTATTTATTATTGATAAACACTCAAGGGTTGAGGTGACAGGCATGAAATCGCTAAATTCTTTCAGGGACCTGCGATATACAAAGGTTTCCGAAAGCAAAAAAGGAACTTTTTTTTTTTTTTCACAGCCGAAGATTTTATTGTGAAAAGAAGAAAATAGAGAGGGAAAAACAACAACTTTTTTTTTTCTCCTTTATCCTTCGATCCCAGACAATGCCACCCCAACCTCCAGCCATCTCCCTTTTTTTTTTTTCTTTTTCAGTCAAGTTGTTGTTCCATTGACCAAACAAATAGCACGTAACTCGGAGTGGTCCATGGGAATAGATTTCGGTTTGAGTTAGTACAGTTTTTTTCGCTGTCAGGATGCTGGAATTAATGGCGTTTTGATGACACAAATTTTGAAGAGCAGACAAAGAGCGTGAAGGCCTGGAGACATGGCTCCTTAGAAGCCCGTTCCTCCTCTCCCCCAGCCTCCCTTGTCCTCGCTGTCATCCGTCTGCCAATCTTCCTGTCCATGGTTGTTTAAAAGCGCTTTTCATGGCCTTTTCTTTCCCACAGGTTTTGCCAAATCCGGACCAGTGCCTGGGTTCCAAGGGGACACACTGCAATTGGCCTTCATCGACTTAAGACAAGTAAGCCTTTGTTGTTTTGTGTTTTGTTTCTCTTTTAAGATGTGTGACTGAGGGCCCATAAGGTCTCAAGGAGAGAGAGGGAAGATGGTGAGAAGGAATGGGGAGGAGGGGGGGTCCTGAAATAAGACTCTAGGGGATTAGACGCCGGAGACCTGGTTCTTGCCTTTTAGGCCTGTCAGCTTGGCTCGTCAGCCTTTGCAGTGATGGATACGGAGGAAACTGACGCTGTTGTGCAATGCCTTTCTTTGAAAAAATAAAAAAAATTAAATAAATAAATAAATAAGCAAGGATGACCTTTTGCGTGCTACAACATGTATATGACTTTTACCCGGGCATTGGGTGATTTTGTGCGCTTCTAAGGCTTTTTAATGCTCAACAAGAGAGCGGGGGGAACATAGAACTGGGATCTCGGGGCTGCCAAACTTACAGCAAAGGATTGGAAGAGACTTGTAAGGCCTTTCGATTGTACACAGCTAGTACAAGCTCTGTACGCGGCAAGCAGAGGAGCGCGACAACAGGGCGTGCCAAATGTAGTAGAGACTCTACAACTTCAAATCTTAAAGGAGGAGTACAGCCAAAGCTCGTTTGGCTGTACTTCTCCTGAGGATCACAGTAGTGCAGTTCGTTCTGTACTCCTGTGATCTATTTTTAGCAGACAGCGGGTTCTCTGCTCTGCCCCCTCCGCGCTCACTGGAGTGTTGGGCTGTGGAGGGGGCGGACAAATCAGGCTGTCAGCGGCTCGCTCCCACCCCCTCCACAGCCCAACACTCCAGTGAGCGTGGGGAGGCAGAGCAGAGAGCCGGTGATTGACAGTCACCAGCACTCTGTTCATGGAGTACTGAGAACCGAGCAATCAGCGGTGTTTAATCGCTCGGTTCTCAGCCTAGAACTGGGAAATATTTTGTTTGTTTACGATGTACATTGCCCTTCCAGGTGCACCTTGCTGCAAAGTCCAGTTATAGGTTGGGATGGTTGCCATTTTTTTTTGTACAGAAGGCTTTTTACCTGAATACATACTCTGCATTCAGATAAAAAAAACCTCCAGCGTGCAGCCCCCTCTTATATTTACCTGAGCCCAGTCTCAATCCAGTGATGTGCACGAGAGCAGAGGCTCCCTTTGCTCTCTCCATCCTCAGAGCCACTGGCTCCCTCGCCTGTTAATCACAGCCAATGAGGAAGGAGTGTAGGCCAGGGCGGAGCCATGCTGTGTGAGTCGATAGGCAAACAGAGCTGGCTCTGGAGCGAGCATGCACAATTTCCCCCATAGCAAACCACGGCACAGAGCAGATAAGCATGACGTGTTTGTTGTTTTTAAAAAAAATAAAAATCGATCCTTTACAATCACTTTAAAGCGATAGTAAAGGCGGATTTTTTTTCAAGAATAACAAACATGTTATACTTACCTGCTCTGTGTGGTGGTTTTGCAAAAAGTAGCCCTAATCCTCGTCTTCTCAGGTCCCCCTGCTCCCGGCCCCTCCTTCCTGCCAAATGGCCCCACAGAAAGCAGCTTGCTGTGGGGGTACCCGAGCAGGCTTTCTGCCAAGCCGCTGCTCCATGTGTCCAACCAGACACGGAGTGCGGCTTGGCCCCCACTCCGTCCTTATTTGACAGTAGTGGGAGACAATGGCTCCTGCTGCTATCTCCGCCAATGGGGAGGAAGAGACCCAGGAGAGCTTCTGCTTTCATGCGCATCAATGGATTGAGATGGGGCTCAAATTAGTATTATGGGGGGTCTGCTGCACACAGAAGGTTTTACAACCACTTTAATGTGAGCTGGCTAGAACTATTTATTTTATTAAAGGTATTTATATAGCATGGACAATTTACTCAGTGCTTTATATCTATAGTGTACATTCACATTAGTCCCTGCCCTCAAGCTTACAATCTAAGGCCCCAAACTCACATTCATACATACACATACTAGGACCAATTTAGATCTGATTAACCTACCAGCATGTCTTTGTAGTGAGGGAGGAAATCCATGCAGGCACAGGGAGGACATGCAAACTCCAAGCAGGTAGTGTCGTGGTTGGGAACCAAACCAATGACCTTAGCATTGCTAGGTGGAAGGGCTAACTATATGTAAGATTTTCATAATTAGCAATATGTAATTTTTGGTGCAACGCAAACTGTAGTATAATAGCTGTAATATTAGGCTATAAGAGACATTAAAATGACTAAAATAAACCTAAAAAATGACAATGTTACTTGACCGATATATATCTTTATTGTATAGTACAATCTGAACTCCCTTTAAAAAAAAAAAGGTATTCGGACAGATTTATAAGAATCCACCTAAATTTATACCTTGAAGAATAACTGAACTCAAAAAGTCAGGTACAGGCCAAGGTAGTAGTCACCAGTATTATCTGTGGTCTTTCTGCAGTTGATTCAGCAGTCCTGATTTACCATGCTTAGTTCTGCTCTGAGTGGAGGCAACCATCTTGGTCGAAGCAGGGCTTTCCTTCCTTATTTCAGAGCCTCCCCTCCAGCAAGGAGAACAATGAGCACCGTGGTAATGACATCACCAAATCCCATTCCAAATCGTAGTTTAGTGGCCGGAGACAGCAGTGTCTATGATGCCTTAGGTAGGGTTGCCCATCAGTTTATCATGCCTAAATAGTGCCCAAATGGTGCCAATTTTGCCTTAATTCCTTACTGTCTGCACAGTAGTTTTGTTCATGGATTACCGTGCTTGGTAACATATGGAGGAATGTTACTTGCCAGGTGAACATGTAGCCATATACAACATCTGTATCTCATGTGTGTTCTAGTTGGCACTTCCAGGTGGGTGCACTAGTCTTCTGTTATGTTGCAGAATGCCCCCCCCCCCCTCCCTCCAGGGCCTAGAGAAGTGGGGCACATTGATGGCAAAACAGTGATTAGCCATTTGTTAGTGGTTCCATTGGTGGCTGGTGTTTTTTTTTGGGGGGGGGGGGGGCAATAAGGAAGGCCAGAGCCAGCAACAAGTCAGTAATGGGGAAAAGGTCATTTGCAGGGGAGACCACAGGCAAAACTTGTGACTAGTGCTTTGGTCAGTGCAGTTATGTGGCCAGTGCTGACCAATTAGTACTCAGCATTGAAAGCAATTTGCTGCTGTACAGCCCCTGGCACTGTGTAGTGAAGTTTTTAAATGTTGGACATTTATACCAGCTGGAGAGGCATCAGAAGACTGGGATCACATAAGCTACATGCACCAGGAACCGGAGGGGTGGGGAGGAGGGTGTTAGCTAGTTCACCTTCTTTATTGTGAATTAGCCCTTTAAAGAGACCCTATCACCAACTCTCTCGCCAATAGTTGGAGGTAAAAGCACAGAAGAATCAAGTATTTTAAATGCCTATATGCAGTGTTTTTGCTTTCAATAAATGTTTTTAATCCTTTGCAATGTGATGTTTGAACTCCCTAGTACAGCCCCCTCCCTCCTTGCATATCTGTAAAGGAAATTATAAATTTTGTATAGAATAGTTTTCTATTTTGTATGGTTTTCCTATGTATTGCACACTGCACTCATTGTGCACAGGGAACTAATGTTTTCATTGCATGTTTGCATTCTTTCCAGTCCTGATTAAAATTAGCCTGCCTATGTTACACCCCTTGTTACCACACAAGTACAATTGTAACATTATTGTGATACCTACATAATCATGTGTATAAAAAAACTGCAATTGCATCATAATAAACAGAACAGTTATTTGGAAAGATACTGAGTGTATCTTTTGTGTCTGTTCCCTACTGCAGTAGTTATTATTAATTTGGAACCACTAATCCAGTGTTTCTCAACCTTTTTTCAGTCAATTCACCCATTAAAAGTTATGGACACGCCATTCTAAAATGTGAAAACTATTCTAATTATTTCACATAATGTAGCAACATCCACGAGTCCAAGTAGGATGCTCAATGTTAGAGGTGATTTATTCTTCTAAAGCAAATACTTTTGCACACTGGTACTGACTGGTAGTCCAATGTTTCTCCATCACTCAGCTAATGTGACACCACCGCTGATGGGAGAGGGGCAGGGGAGGGTCGCTATGCAGGCGACTGACATCCTCATTATCAGATGATGACATCATTGGTGGTTAAAAGAGAAGTAAAGGAATTTTCTTTCCCCTATTATACTTGCCTAGGTGGATGCAGCATTTGTCCCCCAGCTCCTCTGCACTGAGAACTGAACGATTTATCTCTCGGTTTTCAGAGCTCCGTGAGCAGAGACCTCTCTGCTCTGCTCCCTCCTGTCAGTCCAGGCACCTGGAGGATCCAGACTCATTGGTCAGGATGACGCGGTGCCTGGACTGACATCGGTGACGTCGTCAGAGAGCGGACTTCAGCTCACTCTCTGCTGAAACGAATTGCACTCCTGTGATCCATAGGAGAAGTACGGCCAAATGAGCTTTGGCTATACTTCTTCTTTAAGGAAGTTGGCAGCTAGAAGGTTGTAATGGTGTAACTAAAAGGCAGACTTCAGCCACACACTGGCTTGTATACGATTTTTGGGCAATTTATAGGCATTTTGCCTAGGCACCCCAGAAGAAACCTCAAGGCACCCCGGGTTGCATGGGCACCATGGTTAAAAAATGCTGCACTAATCAATATTAGGATAGGAGTTGCCTATCTATACCATTTCCAGAACAATGTCAAAGCCTAATTAAAAAGTATAATCAATGTCTGTGCTGGCCCAGCTCTCACTCTTTCTCTGTCACAGCCTGGAGAGAAAATACTATGAGTGTCACTTGATTGACAGCTGTTAGTCTGCTGGGGCTGCTGACATGACATCCAAAATAGCATTGCCTAGCAGCAGTCTCAGGGCTTTTGGATGTCTACACAAGGGAGGCTTTTACAGGTAAATATCAAGCAGAAAATATGTGAAATGCACATCTAATCTTATGGGAAGATTGCTGGTGACAGGGTCTCTTTAATGTAATGCACATCAATGTATGAAATACTGCACGTTAACGCACATGCAGTAGATGTGAATTCAACCTTTGGGCTTGTTTGCCGCCTAAGCTTGGGGAGGGAGGGTGGTAAACCCTGCAGTACAGCCTCACTTTATCCCCCTCAACTGCTACCTCCTTTAGCTTCAGAAGCAATGGCCAGGGTGTATACACGCCACAGCCAAAATTCTACCAACTGATGCTTTCGGTGGGCAAAGCGCCTGCAGAAAGCGACCCATTAAAGTGAATGGGCTGCTCTGCAAGCACACTACTGCCTCATGCAGTGTGATGGGGACTAAGGGCTTACAACAGGCATTGCGGAGGTGATGCATTACCTCCTCACTGCTTGTCAAATACTCTATGAAGAGCAATCTGATTGCGGAACGCTCTTCAAAAAGCATTGCATATGCAAATAGGCCTTTTGTGACCTTATGATGATATTGGGCAATGCTAGTTATTGCTACCTGTGCACTATTGTCTGGGAATTGTTAGACATATTCAATATGTAGTAGCTTCCCTTATGTCTTGTGCCACCCAGGCGGCTAGACATAACCCCAGCAGGTAAAAGTCCTGCATTTGTATTTTTTTAATTTTTTTTATTTATGTGTATTTTTAATTTTTAATTAAAATATTTTTAAACATTACATTTAAATTCAAATTACATTTTTGAATATTAAAAATATTTTTTATTTTATATTTTTTACTGCTCATCTAGAGTTGGGGCACAGTGGGGTTGATTTACGAAAGGCAAATAGACTGTGCACTTCTTCCAGGGCTTAGCAAATGAGGGGAAGCTTCACTTTGCAAAGAATACCCAATCACGTGCAAGGCAAATGGAAAAAACTGCATTCTTGCTTGTACATGATTGGATGATGGAAGTCAGCAGAGCTTCTGCCCATTTGCTAAGCTGTGGAGCAACTTCACTATTTGCCTTTGGTAAATCACCCCCACTGGGGTAGAGCCCTCATCCAGTGCTTGCAGCCTGCGGGGAGGATATTTTGCTGAACCCGCTGTCTAGGGACCCGGCTCAGGCCCCCAGTGTTATGAATCCCAACCTCTCACTCTTTTTATTGTGTATGAACTGTACAGTGACCTCCGTTTATGAACGCCGCCAGCTGAGAACCATCAAACCATCTAATGATCTCATTCATTGTGTTTTATTTGTTTGACTTTCTTCTAATCTATAAACCACACACAAAGCCAGAGCCAATTACCAAGTGTTAACTGCATAATAATAAACAAAACAATTCCATTCAGCGCAGAGCATATCATTCCACACGAGGCATTAAAAATCGTATTCCCGGCACAGGGCAGCCTGTTCTCACCAGGAAAATATGTGGGGTATCGTCCTCATACACATAATAAACGGAGAGCATAGAAGGGGTGACAGCACCCCAAAAATGCTGTATACCCAACATACAGGCGCATGTTGTGCGCTAAAGAAATCTGAAAGGTTTTTCTTTGTTTTTTTGGCTGCTGGTTGGTAACCCAACCTTAAAAAAAAAAAAAGAAAAATCTTAAACTGAGATGTAAAGAATCACCTTTACAAAAAAAAAATTGGCAGGTAAAACAATGTGCAATTATTATTTTTTTTAGAATCCTGTAAAGAAAAGATTCCTGATTCCCTATCACAAGGAGGAGGGGTGTAGATGCTGACCATGTAAATATAGGTGTAACCGGTAACATATTCAGAAAGGTGAACTTATCCTTTAAACACTTCAGCCCCGGAAGGATTTCCCACTTTAGGACCAGAGCACTTTTTGCGATTCGGCGCGGTGTCGCTTTAACTGACAATTGCGCAGTTGTGCGACGTTGTACCCAAACAGAATTTGCGTCCTTTTTTTCCCCCCAAATAGAGCTTTCTTTGGTGGTATTTGATCACCTCTGGTTTTTATTTTTTGCGCTATAAACAAAGAGCGACAATTTTGCAAAAAAAACAATATTTTTTGCTAAAATACATATCCAAAAAAAAAAAAAATATAAAAAAATGTATTCATCGGTTTTGGTCGATTTATATTCTTCCTCATATTTTTGGTCAATAAAAATCAAAATCGGCGTTTATTGATTGTTTTGCACAAAAGTTGCCACATTTGCAAACTAGTATTTTTTACTAGTAATGGCGGCAATCTGCGATTTTTAGCGGGACTGTGACATTGCGGCGGACATGTCGGACACTTTTTTGGGACCATTGGCATTTATACAGTGATCAGTGCTATGAAAATGCACTGATTACTGTGTAAATGTCACTGGCAGAGAAGGGGTTAACACTAGGGGGCGATCAAAGGGTTAACTGTGTGCCCTGGGACATTTTACTAACTGTATGGGGGCAGGGCTGACCGGGGGAGGAGAGTTATCGTAGCTTCCATATACAGGGAACAGAAGATCACTCTCCTTCTCCCCTGTCAGAAAGGAGAACTGTGTGTTTTCATACATGGATCCCGTTCTGTCACTGCAGGGGAGTGATCACGGGTAGCCGGCGCACATAGAGTCTGCCCTATACGCTCCCTGGCTCCCCCGATACACAATGAGCGCGGCCACGATGCACGATCTCGCAGCCGTAGTTAGGTGACGGCAATTGGCGATATCGAGATTTATCTTAATGCTTTTTTTGTGTTATAGCTGAGTTTTACCCACATTTTTCACTGCTCACCATGCAGCGCTAATGTGCATTCTTAAAATTAATTACCAATTTATTCTTTTTTTTTTTTTTTCTGTTCACTTACCTTATTTATGCCAATATCTAATTTCAATTCCTCCTTTAGGGGCCGTGGCGCCGTACATCATTTCCAGCTTTGCATTGGCTCCTGGGAGTTCTTGGTCAGCTTGGCATGGCACTGCTCCCGTTACATTTAACATTGTCTTCTATGGAAAAATTTTTTCAGCTTGGCATGGCACGGCTGCAGTAACATTTAACATTGGCTTCTATGGAACATTTTGGTCTGCTTGGCATAGCACAGCTCCAGTAACATTTAACATTGGTGTCTATGGAAAATCTTGGTCAGCTTGGCATGGCTATGCCATGTCAAGCTGACTAAGATTGCACGGCACTGCACATGCGCAAGATCCTCTTGTGCATTCTGGGTAGTCAGCATGCATGGAATCCAGGAAGGAGGACACTACAGCTTCAGATGCCCACACTGGAGATGGCAGCACTGTGCAGGAATGTCACAAAGTAAGAAAACAATGCTGCACAAATAGAAAACTGGGTATAGTTTACAGCATACCTTTGTTACATTGCACGAGGGATGAGTGTTCTAGGGGTTTTTTTATCCTAAAATCATATTTCGGCTGGAACTCCGCTTTAAGATAAAAATCCTTCTATGTACAGGAGCTGCCCTAATACTTAACTGAGCCCCCTCTAGATCCGGCGATGTTGTAGGAGTTTCTCCACTGCCCAGGACTCTCCCTCATTGGCTGAGACAGCATCGCGGCGCCATTGGCTCCCGCTGCTGTCAATCAAAGTCAGTCAGCCAATGAGAAAAGAAACCGAGAAGGCCGCTGCTCCATGTCTGAATGGACACAGGGAGCTGTGGCTCGGCTCAGGTGCCCCATAGCAAGCTGCTTGCTGTGGGGGCACTCAACAGGAGGGAGGGGCCAGGAGCACCAAAGAGGGACCCAAGAAGGGGAGGATCCGGGCTGCTCTGTGCAAATCCACTGCATAGAGCAGGTAAGTATAATATATTTGTTATTTTTATCTTAAAAAAACCCCCAAAAAACGAAACTTTACAACACTTTAACCACTTAAGGACCGGAAGGATTACCCACTGTAGGATTAGAGCACTTTTTGCGATTCGGCACTGCGTCGCTTTAACTGACAATTGCGCGGCCGTGCGACGTTGTACCCAAACTAAATTTGCGGCCTTTTTGTCCCACAAATAGAGCTTTCTTTTGGTGGTATTTGATCCCCTCTGCATCATTTCTGAAAACCGCTATACACAAAAAAATTCTTACTTTTTGCTAAAATACAAATCCACAAAAAAATATAAAAAAAGTATTCATCAGTTTTGGCCGATTTATATTCTTCCTCATATTTTTGGTAAAAAAAATCACAATCGACGTTGATTGGTTTGCGCAAAAGTTGTCGCGTTTACAAACCATAAGAATTTTTATTTTTTTTTACTAGTAATGACGGCAATCTGCGATTTTTATCGGTACTGTGATATTGCAGCGGACATTTCAGGACAGTTTTGACACTTTTTTTTATGACCAATGACATTTATACAGCGATCAGAAATTGAGATATCCACTGATTACTGTGTAAATGTCATTGGCATTGAAGGGGTTAAACTGTGTGGGGGGGTGATCTAGGGGTTAACTGTGTTCCCTAGGCGTGTTCTAACTGTGAGGGGGCTGGGCTGCCAGGGACATAACAGATCTAACTGATCCCAGTGACAGGGATCAGTAGACCTCTTACATGCCTCCTGACAGAGCGTGTTTCTTCTCTGTCAGGCAATCGCGGCTCGCTGGCGGAGATCAAGTCCACCCGAGCTGTGGCCACACTTCTCTAGAATGCGGCGGGCACGAGAGTGCACCGCCGGCGGCGCGCTCCCTCCCCAGCCTCCGTTTATAAACAGGGATTCACGGGACGCTGCCACTCTGCCGCAGTAAATGTACGGGAGCCGGTCGGGAACCGGTTAAGCTGGTATTCTGACTTGTTTCTGTGGGAGACTACGTACTTATAGCTTAAATCCCGATTGAAATCCCACTAATTACTCAGTGTTTTTGTGTATTGCATGTGTATTTTAAAGGTGCACCTCACGCAAGACACCAGGTCTTTGTTTTCTTTAAAGCAGTAGAGAACCACCAGAAAAATATAAAGCAATGGGACCTCCCCTGCAGGTTTAAATTCACTGCATACTAGCATATTATGACAGACTTACCTGCACATGGAGCCCTCCAGCGCAGAGCCGTCACGGCTCCCCGGCGCATCCATCTTCACTCAGTCTCTCTTCCGGGGTCACATGCTCCGGTTGTGTGAATGGCTGGGGCCGTAATGACATCACTCATGCGCATGGGATCCCATGGCTCCGGCAAAGAGCTGTGAAGGTCTGGCACATTATGCTGTCCGTTCACAGTGCATGTGCTGTGGACATCACCAGTTGCATGTTGTGGAAATATCTCCTAAACCATGCCTTCAGCATCACTCCTGTGAGGCTGAAGTTGAGCATCCAATGGCTGGAGCATCCCAGAAACTAGCCGGGATAGGAATGTAAACAAACATATCATTATCTCAGCCAGGCTTCAAGGCTGCCAGAAATGATCTACAGGTATGGAACTTACAATAATCAATATATTTTTTTTTTTTTTTTTAAGCTGAACAGTTTTTTAAAACCTGGTTGTTTGCATGGTCACTTTTCTGAAAAAGCTGCACCAAAGGGGAACTTGGCCTCTAAACTGCTTAAAGAAAAAAAAAATAAAACATCTACTCCAGTGGTCAAAAAAGGTTTAATGACACTCATGTCACCGCAGGTCCCTAACTTTCTAACTTTGGCAATCTCTACCAGCCGAAGGAGGAGGAATCTCTGTGTACCTGAAGTCTTATTCCAGAAACACCAAGAGACTTTTACATGAACTGCCCATCAAAGTAAAGAAGATTCATGGGCAGGGGCAGACCAGGGGATCCACAGACCAAAGACATTTCACGCTAATATCACGCCTGTATCATACACTATATGTTTGAATAGTAGTGATGTCACCCCTGTATCATTGAATGTATGTTTGGGTAGTAGTGATGTCACTCCTGCATCATATACTAAATTTGCTGTTCCCTCAAAATAACTCAACACACAGCCATTAATGTCTAAACTGCTGGCAACAAAAGTGAATACACCCCTAAGTAAAAATGTCCAAATTGGGCCCAATTAGCCATTTTCCCTCCCCGGTGTCATGTGACTCGTTAGTGTTACAAGGTCTCAGATGTGAATGGGTAGCAGGTGTGTTAAATTTGGTGTTATAGCTCTCTCATACTGGTCACTGGAAGTTCAACATGGCACCTCATGGCAAAGAACTCTCTGAGGATCTGAAAAAAAGAATTCTTGTTCTACATAAAGATGGCCTAGGCCATGAGAAGTTTGCAAAGACCCTGAAACTGAGCTGCAGCACGTTGACCAAGACCATACAGCAGTTTAACAGGACAGATTCCACTCAGAACAGGCCTCGCCATGGTCGACCAAAGAAGTTGAGTGCACATGCTCAGCGTCATATCCAGAAGTTGTCTTTGGGAAATAGTGGAAGGAATAATGGGTGTCCTAAGATGGCCAGCAGGACCCCAATGAATAATCAACACTGTGCCACGTCCTAAAATGAATGCTTGAAGATAAAGTATGGAGACAATGGACTTTACTGGCACGTATAGAAGTAATGTAAAGAATAGAATTTTATTGATCCACATTAAAAGGAGATCACCATACATAAAGGTGCTCACAATAACAAGGATTAATTAAAAACATAGCAAGCAGTACATGTGGTCCCCATGGGAATAGAAATACCATTAATACAATGCACAACATTGACTCCTGACCATAATTGTGAGTTCCCACTGTGGGGAGTCCACTTGACTGTCTTGATGTAGGTAAGTCGCTCTACATGTTTCGCGACACTACGGTCGGTACCTCAGGAGCTTACACTTCTAGTAAGGAACAAACATAAATTAGTACATCTCAAGTAGACCGACAAAACTCTAATGCAGTTAAAAACAGTCACTCACTTGCATCGACAGGGGCCTGCACACCTCCCCTCAAGGACCACCCGTAGTCTTTGGGAAATAGATGTATGAGTGCTGCCAGCATTGCTGCAGAGATTGAAGGGGTGGGGGGGTCAGCCTGTCAGTGCTCAGACCGTACGCCGCACACTGCTTCAAATTGGTCTGCATGGCTGTTGTCCCAGAAAGAAGCCTATTCTAAAGATGATGCACAAGAAAGCCTGCAAACAGTTTGCTGAAGACAAGCAGACTAAGGACATGGATTACTGGAACCATGTCCTGTGGTCTGATGAGACCAAGATAAACGTATTTGGTTCAGATGGTGTCACGCGTGTGTGGTGGCAACCAGGTGAGGAGTACAAAGACAAGTGTGTCTTGCCTACAGTCAAGAAAGGTGGTGGGAGTGTCATGGTCTGGGACTGCATGAGTGCTGCCGGGACTGGGGAGCTACAGTTAATTGAGGGAACCATGAATGCCAACATGTACTGTGACATACTGAAGCAGAGCATGTCCCCTCCCATCAGAGACTGGGCCGCAGGGCGGTATTCCAACATAAGTCCCCAAACACACCTCCAAGATGACCACTGCCTTGCTAAAGAAGCTGAGGGTAAAGGTGATGGACTGGCCAAGCATGTCTCCAGACCTAAACCCTATTGAGAATCTGTGGGGAATCCACAAATGGAAGATGAAGGAGCGCAAGGTCTCTAACATACACCAGCTCCGTGATGTCGTCATGGATGAGTGGAAGAGGACTCCAGTGGCAACTTGTGAAGCTCTGGGGAATTTCATGCCCAAGAGGGTTAAAGCAGTGCTGGAAAATAATGGTGGCCACACAAAATACTGACACTTTGGGCCCAATTTGGACATTTTCAATTAGGGGTGTACTCACTTTTGTTGCCAGCTGTTTAGACATTAATGGCTGTGTGTTGAATTATTTTGAGGGGACAGCAAGTTTACACTGTTATACAAGCTGTACACTCACTACTTTACATTGTAGCAAAGTGTCATTTCTTCACATGAAAAGATCTAATAAAATAGATACAAAAATGTGAGGAGTGTACTCACTTTTGTGAGATACTGTATGTTTGGGTGGTATTGATGTCACTTCTGTAAGTTACAACCTAGGTTATGAGAAAAGTGATGTCACTATAAAGTGTTCCATGATGGACAGGTGGATGAAGGTAAAATACATTTGTAATCCAACAACTGTTGTTTTCTCAAATTGTAATTTGTGTCTTAAAGGAAATAATGTTCCCCCTCAGTGTAAAGGTCACCCCTGAGCTGTTGGGGACAAAGAGCTGGCGATTCCAATAGACAACATGAATTGGGTTATCACGGAATGTGCACTGGGCAGCATTCCAGGAAAAGGGATGCAATATATTTCTTTCTTTCCCCAGCCTGGTATCGAGCCTTGGTTCAGTAGATGGGAGGATAGTTGAAGACAGTAGCTGTCCAGGTGGCTGGCTTCTTTTTTTTTTGGTCCAACACTTCAGAAAATATTAACTTTTAGTTACAATCCCCCTCTGTTGAATGTGTGTACAGATGAAAGACGGGCACCGAGATGGCAGCAGTAGAGCAGGACCCTCTGAAGCTTCGCTCTTTCTTAGTGGAACTTTGTTGTCTTGGTATGCCAGCGACGGAGGAGGAGGAGAGGTGTTGAATTGTCCGCTGTCATCGCTTTTGCCCGGAAGATGGATGGGGTCGGATGGAAAGTGTGAATGAAGTTGCAGTCATTGACTGATGCCTCTGTCCTATTAAGACCATCTTTCTATGTGTCTCACAGTAAACACAAAAAAAAACCCAAAACAACAACAAACAGAACTGGCGCTTTGTCCATGCTGCCACGATGATGCAGTATCTCCTTGTTTTCGGAACGCATGGCTAGCATTCACATGGCTTCCTGATGCTTCAGGGGTATAACTTTCTAGTGACACTGTCCCCTCTCCATCCCCAATCCTGTCTCAAGCCGCTTTCATCCTGTAACAGATGGCCCTCGCAAGACTGATGGCTATGCAATCCGTCATCTCATGACACCGTCAAGCTGCGCTTCATTAACACGCTGTTGGGAATCTGTTTTGGCCTAGGCTGTCTAGTTTTTTTTTTTTTTTTTCGTTTGTTCCAGTTAGGTCCAGTTTTTTTTATGTACCTTTTTAAAGTAACTAAATTTGGCTTTTCTTACGGGTTTCTTCAAATCTTCCATTTTGGAAACATTTTCATGGGAATGGCGGAGTCCATCTGGTCTGCAACGGTAACCCGGCAACGCGGTTCTCATTTCCCCCACGGCTTACCAGTGATATTTATGTGCGCCGGTTTCTTTAGCGGCACAGAAGGGACAATTAATCATCGCTATAGACTGTATTACTGCTGGGAATCAACAGGACCTCTAAGCGGAAGACATAAGATGGCCGACCTGAAGTTCTTACTCCTTCAGAAGCCTTTAGTTCGTATTGTGCGTGAAGTTGGCTGCCAGCATGATAGACCATTCTATGGTATGGGAACGGTTCGACTTTTTACGCTTAACCGCGCAAAGTGATCGATGAGGCCGCACCAGTGGTCTCTTGGTGTGCGTGCCTGCATTTTCTAGTGTGCGTCTTTGTCCTTCGTGTCTTGGGTTATGAGTTTGCTCAACTTTTCTGCTGTTCAGATGTAGTCATAAATTTCGTACCAAAACTTTGGCTACCCGCGAGACACTGGGGTTGATTTACTAAAACTGGAGAGTGCAAAATCTGGTGCAGCTCTGCATGGTAGCCAGTCAGCTTCTAAACTTCCTCTTGTTCAGTTAACCTTTGACAATAAAACCTGGAAGCCCATTGGTTACTGTGGAGAGCTGCACCAGATTTTGCACTCTCAAATTGTAGTAAATCCACCCTAGTCTCTCAACCTTTACTGTGTCTTTAAATGGTACCTGTAATCTTGCTGGTAACAGCTTGTGGGATTTTTTTTTCTTTATCTGTTACAAGTACATCCTATCCACATGGTGGAAACCATTTTGTCATCCTAAATATCTGCAAATCCCATTCTTTGCTAAACGCGTCCATCTGACAGAACAGTCACCTACTCAGTACTTTGCTATAAGTAAGATGACCTCCGGAATCCATTGACTTTTCAGTCAGTTATTTAAAACGTGAAGTAGAAGTGTCTGTTTTGGAGTCTATATCCACTGATTCTTCAAGTTCTCATATACGTTAGAGCTGTTGGCTTGTTGGCTGCTGGTATTGACCCTGGGACTGTAGATTTCTGCTGGTATAATGGAGCCAAGCCAAATAAATACTTGGGACTGCTAAATCAGGTTGGGTCCTTCTACTGGCCATCTCTGTGGATAAAATGAGCCCTTTTTTTCTTCAGTTTGAGTTTTTTTGTTTTGCCTCCATTGACCATCTCTATTGCATTGGTAAACTGTTTGAATTCCTTTCTTCTTGTTCAGCCAGCTACATCCACTATTACATTTATAGTATATTTATGTAAAGCCAGTATTAGGGGTTTCTCTTGTTTTACCACCAATATTGTTCTATTAGTGCTACCTTCACCATTGTAATGTAGTTTGGTTGCCTAACACCGTTCATCTACTACGGAAGACTTGCTACCACCCTTCTGCAAGTCTGGATGACACGCTTACTACCCTTCTGTTAGTCTGCCTGCCGCTGCCCTTGAGCTCTTTTTGTTGTTTGTCCCTATCCTTCAACATACTGCTTGTTCAGCGGAGTACAGCCTCTCCTTTTATTAAATAATCTAGACTGTAGCAGCTCTTGAAGGGTCTAACTGTCTTCCACCAGTATTGCAATCTTCTGATATGGTATGCCTGCTCTTGCCCTTGGGACAGTTGGATTGCCTCTCAGCCAGTTAGGATACCTTCCATTGCCATTTCTTTTTTCTGGTTGTCTGCTCATGCCCTTCAGTTTTTTGGATTGTATACCAGCGTCCATCAGCTATTTGGGATGCCTGCACCTTGCACCGACCTACAGGTAATACGTTCCTGCCCACCACGTAATGGCTAGTCAATGTGCCTGCCCATCACCTAATGGCTGGTTGAATTGCGCTATGGCTTGTTAGATTGAAGTACATTATGTGCTTTACGTCACAAATCATCTGGCTGGTACAGCAGCTCTAGTGTACAATGGTTGGGCAGAAATATGGAAGCACTACATGATTTGCGGGTGTGAAAGTGACGCCATGTTTTGCGTTGAAATCGGAAGTCATATCACATTCTTTTGCTTCCGCTGTGTGATGAGACGCCTAGCTATCAGGTGGGAAGCCTCATTTTAATCATTCACTGTTTGTGCTGTTAGTAATACGGAGTCATGTCAGGGCTTACTGAGCTTCAAAGAGGGCAAATTGTTGGTGCCCACTTAGCTGGTGCCTCTGTGACTGAAGTTGAATATGTATTTGCCGTGTTGCAAGGTACAGTATGAAAGATTATGACAGCATACACAGTTTCTTGGAAGATGTTGTCTGATAAAAAAGCATAAGTATGGTCGACATGGTCAACTGACCAAAAGGGCATTGCACAGGATTGTGATGCAGATTTTTGCATAAAGTGTGGTATCAGATTCCATTATCCACCATTCAAGACTTCCAATTCCCACAATTCAGGCCGTCTTGGATGCCAAAGGCTGTTCAACACCATATTGGTTAACTATTTTGCTCTTTTACCATGTTTGTTTCCATTATTTTGTCCAACCCCTGTTTGTGCATCTGCTAGAATTAGCCTTAAGGTGAACCTACAGTATATTCACTTTAAACCTTGTAAACTATCACTAAACACACACTGCCTGTGTGACTGGTCATGTACCTGGCAGAGTGCCTAAGTGTTTCGGAAACCAAGCTGCTGTATGATTCAAATCTCTGAACAGCTTCTGTGGTTGAGTGCCGGGCTACTTCCAATCTTATACTACACCATCAACATGATGAGCAGTTTGTAGGGGCTGGGTCCAAAACATTGACTTTCTGGAGCCAGATGAGATTGTAGTGATGTACACTCAGAATTGTATGAGACTGGCCAGATGAGTTCCTTCTTTTCACGTCTTGTAACCGTTTATAGAAATAAAGTGTTTTTGTGGGGGGGTTTTTAAGCAGTTTTTTTATTTCTTTATGTAAACCTTTATTTCACAAAAATAAAAATGTCATACATGACACAGAATTCCATGAGCACTAAGGGTTGACTAAAGAGAGCACAGGAAACCAACTTTGCTTTCAGACACCCTTTCTCTTATTGAAACCTAGGACCTGTGTGTAAATTTCATTTTGAGCTACTGAGCTCTGTTTACAGTGCCCTTTTCGGCAGGTGTTGAGAAGAAATGGGAATACAAGTTAACAGGAGCCTGAAACACCATTAAAAAAAAACCTCAATGTTATAATAAAATATTTCATAATTATACTACTGAAAAGAATTGATTTTTTTTTTGTATTTTTTTTTTAGTCCTGACCATAGTAAAGAGGAAAAATGTGTACAAAAGTGCTTTATATGATTATTCTTTCAGCAATTATCAATTGTGAAAGTGCTATATACTTAGAGTGTCACTGAACCTGGAAAACTGGGGTGCTCTTCTATGTAAATGGAGGCCATCTCTGACCTCCCATCACCCACTTATTATGTCCAATACAGATCCTTTCTTTGCTCTTTTTAATACACTAAGCCACTGCTGTTATCTATCAGTTCAGTTGCTGGATACGGAATATGTGCATTGCTAAGTAAATAATATTTGTGCGAAGGGGCTTATTGTATTTCCTGCATTACGAAATTCTCCTTTTAATCTGTGGCAAATATGTTTTGGCTATTCCACACTATCTTATCATTACACGCTTGATGACTGCGATTCCGCCTCAAGGTGTCGCTGTTTATCCGTGCACCTCCTGCTGTGTCTGCTAACCAGACAGCTGATAGTGACCTGGCTAGGAAAAGTTCTTTCTGGAAACGTGATGCCGTTTGGAGGTTTGATGTTCACCTGATATTGACAAATAGCTTAGGATCATTGGCATACTAAATTCAAATTGATGGAAAATGCATTTTAACTGTTCAAGATAAAAAAAAAAAAAAACATTAGACATATATTTACAGTATCTCACAAAAGTGAGTACACCCCTCAAATTTTTGTAAATATTTTATTCTTTAATCTTTTCTTGTGACAACACTGAAAAAAATGACACTTTGCTACAATGTAAAGTAGTGAGTGTACAGCTTGTATAACAGTGTAAATTTGCTGCCCCCTCAAAATAACTCAACACACAGCCATTAATGCCTAAAAAGCTGGCAACAAAAGTGAGTAAACCCCTAAGTGAAAATGTCCAAATTGGGCCCAAAGTGTCAATATTTTGTGTGGCCACCATTATTTTCCAGCACTGCCTTAACCCTCTTGCACATGGAGTTCACCAGAGCTTCACAGGTTGCCACTGGAGGTCCTCTTCCATTCCTCCATGATGACATCACAGAGCTGGTGGATGTTAGAGACTATCCACCTTCCGTTTGACAATGCCCCACAGAAGCTCAATAGGGTTTAGGTCTGCAGACATGCTTGGCCAGTCCATCACCTTTAACCTCAGCTTCTTTAGCCAGGCAGTGGTCGTCTTTGAGGTGTGTTTGGGGTCGTTATGTTGAAATACTGCCCTGCAGCACAGTTTCTGAAGGGAGGGGATCATGCTTCAGTATGTCACAGTGCACATTGACATTCATGGTTCCCTCAAAAGCAACAAAAAAATACTAGAGCGCATCAACCTGGATTTAAAACGTGCATCCATGTGATCCAAGTCAATAATCAAGATGGGTTTGCCCAGCAGCTAGCCTAAAAACATCATGGGAATGTTTGAAGCACTAAGGAAGAGAGAAGTGGCAGCGCTGAATGGGTTAAACTCGAGGAGTAAAAATCAATAATTAGTGCATAAAAACGTGGCATTTATTAAACGGTTAATAAGCTGTAACTCCTTAGGAAAAGTCACTGTAAAGCGCAGCATGGGGTACAAACAATACATCTACCATCAACAATAGTAATCATGTGAAAAAAGGGATTGGAAAAACCTCATTCAAGGACATGGGGAGACCTCCAGGAGGGTGAGGGGCCTCTGATTGCCCAGACTGTGGATCGAAAAGCAGCTGCTGTCACATGGGTGCTGCTCCACTATGTGTCCTCCATAGGCAGGAACCCATAGGATAGGAACCTTGTAGATAAGCAGGGTAGGATGCCAATGAAGACCTTTACCACTGGAATGCGGGTAGAGCCAGTATGGAGCGGAGCTGCTGGCACTGTGTGTGAGGAGGCGGACCAGCCGTCACCACTCACTCGCTGAGCAGCCAGGAGCCCCAACAGAGACTGGAACGGTGATGAACCTCCATCCTCAACTGGATAGACACAGGAAGACCTCTGTGCAGAGAATCGAATCATGTGATGGATTAGCTGATCCACAGGGCTGTGATCTGGACACCAGAGGGGGGACTCAAGCAGGCTGAGTCTCCTCACACCGTCAATTAGCAATGTGAGGTTCCCTGAGGGGACACCATCTGCTGAATGTGGTGAATTAGGGGAGGGGGGGGGGGATAGAGTAGACTGACGCGTTACGTGCTCCTGCGCTTTATCAAAGTTCATGGTTCCCTCAATGAACTGTGCAGGCAGCAGTCATGCAGCCCCAGACCATGACACTTCCACCACCATGCTTGACTGTAGGCAAGACACACTTGTCTTTGTACTCCTCACCTGGTTGCCTACACACACGCTTGACACCATTTGAACCAAATAAGTTTATCTTGGTCTCATCAGAGCACAAGACATGGTTCCAGTAATCCATGTCCTTAGTCTCCTTGTCTTCAGCAAACTGTTTGCAGCCTTTCTTGTGCATCATTTTTAGAAGAGGGTTCTTTCTGGATCAACGGCCATGCAGACCAATTTGATGTAGTGCGCGACGTATGGTCTGAGCGCTGACAGGCTGACCCCTCCCCCACCCCTTCAACCTCTGCAGCAATGTTGGCAGCACTCATACGTCTATTTCCCAAAGACAACCTCTGGATATGACGCTGAGCATGTGCACTCGACTTCTATGGTCGACCATGGCGAGGCCTGTTCTGAGTGGAATCTGTCCTGTTAAACCACTGTATGGTCTTGGCCACTGTGCTGCAACTCCGTTTCAGGGTCCTGACAATCTTCTTATAGTCTAGGCTGGGGGTATCCAAACTTTTTTCAAAGAGGGCCAGATTTGATTAAGTGAACATGCGTGAGGGCCGACCATTTTGCCAAACATTCTTTGAACCATTAAAATTAAATGCAAGTTAACTATTTTATGCAAAGTTTATTGCAAATGGAATACTTACCATTTCGTCACATGAATGGTAAATCTAAACAGGTGTTAAATCGCTCTGCCTTTCATATCTGAAGGCCAGATGAAGAAAAAAATCCAGAGAGCTGAAATATAACAAAAAGAGGGAGTGGTGAAGATTCTGAGTGTATGCCAACATCCCAAGACGTACAAAAAAATGTAAGTAACCCCTCCAAAGAAAGGGACTTTAGGCATACACGGACTGGATACACACAGACACCATGAGTAGTAAAATATTGTATAAATTAAAAAAAAAAAAAGTTAAAAAAGGCCTGGAGGCCATAACAGAAGTGCTGATAAAAATTGGGGACCACATAGACAAAACAAGACAAAAAACACTAAGCAAAGACGTGGTGGTAAAGGACCCCTGGAGTTGAAAAGATATGCAAAAAATCAGACGCTTTTCAAGACAGTTGATAGACGCTTTTTCAGTGATGTTTGGAATGATACAAAAGGGGTTCTAAAATATACAAAAAATGCAATAAATACCAGAATAGTTACAGCACATGTACAATGCATGACATTTGATGGATAGATATGTATATGTGCCACTAACCGTTTTAAAACAAGCGGACCAGACAAAACACCATATGACCCTCCCAAGATTGGAGGAGAGTAAATCTTCTCATAAAGAAACGATATTCTAATTGTATTACAAGGTTTCTCCTGAAGCTGGCTCAACCATATTGTGTCTGTGTAGGTTAGGCCTGGGACCAGGCATGAACGGCCAATATACCACTTCGGGGTGTAGCCTCTAGGGATTAAACCCAACGGAGAAGGGAAAAAGGGCCCAACTGGGTATGTCCGGAGCATAGGCAAAAGTCTTAGGCACAAGCAACAGTTAAAGTAACTAGGGCTAGCTCTAGTTAACTAGAATCTTCTAAAGTAGCTAGTTGCATAAGTGCATTGGACAAACTTGCACTCTGTGATCTTGCTACTCAAGGGCTTACTGTTGCCTATATATCAGAAAGCATAATATATCAAAGATCAAAAATCAAAGGCGCTCCTAAGATCCACCAATGTGGAGGACCATATATACACATACATACACATACATATACATATACACATATGGTTTACACTTACTTAGAGGTGCAATTAGCTTAAGCACAACAAGGGTAGGTGCCCACCATCCACATAGGTCAAAATGGAGGGGGGAGGAAAGACGAGGAGCCGGAGTGAGGCCAGGCTGCAGGCCAGCTGAAAAAAGGGCATAGAAGAGCCATTGAGTCACATAGTGGCTATATCTTAGATTGTAATATAAAGAGGAGATATTACTGGTAAAGCATATATGAGGCCAGAGGAAAAGATGGGGGCAGAGAGCGTGCTAATAAATTTATACAATATTGTACTACTCATGGTGTCTGTGTGTATCCAGCCTGTGTATGCCCAAAGTCTCTTTCTTTGGAGGGGTTACTTACATTTTTTTGGGAGCTGAAATCTATGTCAGGAACATTGTAATGTATTGCGTCTGAGCACTAATATGCTGCCCAACAAGAATTTGCCAGAGATCTCTTCCAAGCGAAGTTACGCCGAAGTGTACAGTGCTCAATGCTGACGGGCCACAAGTGAGAGGTAGTGTCTGTAGTGTAGAGATGATACTTCCTCTCCTGGCTAGTCCGATGATTTGAGCCCAGTAATGGCGCTTCTGAGGGACTAAGGATGCCAGCTGCAGCAAACCGCTGAACAGCTCTACAAGCCACGCATGTCCCGCGCCCTTGTGGCTGTGTGGGGTGAAGACACAGCACAGGCACCGCAGGGAGAAGGAACGCACCAAATCTTGCAACGTATGAGAGATCGAGAGAACGCCAACTGAGGACATGCAGTCCAGCGGCATTGAGAGATCCCAGGGGTCCTGAGCGGCGCTCGGGGTTCACAAAAGATTGATTTTGCCAAATTACCCGTGGGGCCGTATTAAACTGGAACACGGGCCGTAATTGGCCCACGGGCCGAACTTTGGACATTCCTGGTCTAGGCTTTCCTTATGTAGAGCAACAATTCTTTTTTCAGATCCTCAGAGAGTTCTTTGCCATGAGGTGCCATGCTGAACTTCCAGTGGCCAGTATGAGAACGTGAGAGCGATAACACCAAATTTAACACACCTGCTCCCCATTCACACTTTGCATCACTAACGAGTCACATGATACCGGGGAGTGAAAATGGCTAATTGTTACCAGCAATTTAGACATTATTGGCTGTGTGTTGCGTTATTTTGAGGGGACAGCAAATTTACACTGTTATACAAGCTGTACACTCACTACTTTACATTGTAGCAAAGCGTCATTACATGAAAAGATCTAATAAAATATTTACAAAAAAATGTGCGGGATGTAGTCATTTTTGTGACACACTGTGCGAAAGTGTCGGGACGCCTGCCTTTACACGCACATGAACTTTAATGACATCCCAGTCTTAGTCCGTTGGGTTCAATATTGAGTTGGTCCACCCTTTGCAGCTATAACAGCTTCAACTCTTCTGGGAAGGATGTCCAAAAGGTTTAGGAGTGTGCCTATGGGAATGTTTGACGATTCTCGCAGTCTGCGCTCTATTTCATTCCAAAAGTGTTCTATTGGGTTTAGATCAGAATTCTGTGCAGGCCAGTCAAGTTCCTCCACCCCAAACTCGCTTATCCATGTCTATATGGACCTTGCTTTGTGCACTGGTGCGCAGTTATGTTGGAACAGGAAGGGGTCATTCCCAAACTGTTCCCACAAAGTTGAGAGTATGAAATTGTCCAAAATGTGTTGGCATGCTGACGCCTTAAGATTTCCCTTCACTGGAACTAAGGGGACAAGCCCAAACCACCCTCCACCAAATGATTCGGACCAGTGCACAAAGCAAGGTCCATAAAGACATGGATGAGCGAGTTTGGGGTGGAGGAACTTGACTGACCTCCTGCACAGTCCTGACCTCAACCCAATAGAACACCTATGGGATGAATTAGAGCGGAGACTGGCCTTCTCATCCACATTGGTGCCTGACTTCTCAGATGCGCTTCTGGAAGAATGGTCACACATTCCCATAGACACTCCTAAACCTTGTGGATAGCCTTCCCTGAAGATTTAAAGCTGCTATAGCTGCAAAGGGTGGGTCAACTCAACATTGAACCCTAAGACTGACGGACTAAGACAGGGATGCCATTAAAGTTCATGTGCGTGTAAAGGCAGGTATTATTTATATATATATATATATATATATATATATACATACATACATACATACACACTAAAAAGCATAAGAACGCTTCCAACATTTTCATTTCTACCTCAAAACTTTTTAGTTGTCTAAATATGAACCGTTAACAATGTCGCCCCAGGTTATGAGGCTTCAGATATGCAAATTAACTGGTATCCTAAAACAGAAACCTCAGTGTATGAATACAAAGCTGACAGAGGTTCTAGCCTTCATCTAAAGCTGGGTGTACACGAGTAGATTTTCGACTGAACGTTCATATAAACATTTGTATGAAAATTCTCAGTACATTCAAAGACATAACGAATGTCGTTCAAAAGTAACAAGAACACTATACACCACTCTAGGTGGATCCACTGCTAATTCAGACCCCAAATATGTCAGGTGTCGGTCTGCCAAAAGGTGGATAACCACACAGTGATATTCAGTAAAATCCACAAAACTTTATCAACCAAATTTTAAAAGTCCATAAAACACATAGCACACGAAGAGGGCAAATGTTGCCACGTTTCACGCCAGGAGTCGCTTAACCACTTGAAGAACAGACCTATGCTGCCATTTTTGTTTACAAATAAAATTCAGTATTTTTTTTTCGCTAGAAAGTTACTAAGAGCCCTCAAACATTATATTTGTTTTTTAAGCAGAGGGCCTAGAAAATAAATCCTCCATGGTAAGTCGTCAGAACCACTGGCTTCAGTCCCAGGCTCCCCTGTGGGACAGGAGAGGCATGGGAGGTCAGCGGGAGGGGCAATTCAGTATCTAATTAGGCACTAAGATTTCTTTTACATAAAAGCCCTTCGCTGGCTGAAAAAAAACAATACCAGAATTATGCCTGTAGCTACAGGCATCTTAACGGTATATCCACTTAGATTGGATGACGTACATGTACGTACCCTGGTCAGCAAGTGATTAATCATAACATCCTTTTGGTGCCTCCTTGCATGAAACACGTCAACATTTTCTCCCTTACTGTGCCGTGTGTTTTATGAACTTTTAAATTTGGTCAATCAAGTCCTGTAGAATTTACTGAAGATCAGTGTGCCAGTGTGCAGTCATCCACTTTTTGTCATTGTCATTCGAAAGTACTTCAAAATTTAATTTGCTTTTCACATTCGATTTTAGAATAAATGGACCAAGCAATAACCACATTCACTGTTAGAAATACATTCGTTTCAGAAAAAAATTATATTCCAATCCTTTGAATTTTTTCGTCACTATGGTCAAAAACAAACATTGATTTTGACCCCACATCATAAAATAGAACGCATGTTCTTAAAAAGAAAATCGAATATATTAATAATAATATTATTACGTTATAAAGACTACTAGTGTATGGCCTGCTTTACTAGGAGAAAGCAACTTTATTTCTGTTTGTGTTGCTGTCACCATGGTTCCAATCCTTCCCCATTATCCAAGACTACAAAAAAAAGTAAAATATTCAGATATCAGACCATCACACCTACAAATAAGTTTAAGTACACGGTAGAAAAGAGGCACTGGACACATATATTCAGCAAGTGTAAAGTATTCACTAGTTGAACCTGATGGCTTTGGTTTGGAAGCTCTCCACAAAACAGGGTCTTCAATGTCTTAGGAATCTTTTATTGATTCTACAAGAAAACATTTAGCTTGTGTTGGCTTGTTGAACATCCCATTCCGGAACCCATGGGCGTTAATAAAGATCACTTGTGCAGTTGTGCAAGCCTTCACTGTTCTGGGAAGGCTTTCCACAAGATTTTGGAGGGTGTTTTGGGGAATTTATGCCAATAGAGCAATTTGTGAGGTCAGGTACAGATGTTGGACAAGAAGGCCTTGGTTGCATTAATGTTCCATTTCTTCTTTAAGGTGTTCAGTATAAGGGTAGGTGCAGCACAAATGGTCCTAAATATTTCCAATTTATCCCTAAGGTGTTTGGTAGTGTTGAGGTCATGGTTCTGTCCAGACTACTTGAGTACCTCCACACCAAATTCCCGATGTCATTTATTTGGAGGGGTCGTACTTCCGGCCGTATAGCATATTAGGAAAGTTTAGCCCTAGTTTTTTTTTTTTCATTTATTTATTTATTTTCAGATCAGAAGGTATCAGGCTGTGTCTATATTTGCCACCGCCACTGCATCCTTGTAGCTGACACTTGTGTGAGGTGATGGTCTGGTGTCTACATACCTTTGGCCAAATAGTATATTAGGAAACTTTAGCTCTTTTTTAGATCAGTGGGTGCCATGTTGTATGTATATCTGCCACCACCACTGCATTCTTGTAGTTGGCTCCTAGAGCCCAGCAAGGCATACTTCTGCCATACTTCATACTAATGCTATTGAAGGCAGTGGTTAGCTCAGCTATACCATAGTGAGGATATGTGCAGAACAAAGATAGTGTCTTTTCTTTTTAACTTTTAAGAGATTTGGCGACCCAGTAAATTTAAATTGTTCCATTTCATCTCAAAGACGTTCAGTAGGGTTGAGGTCACTGTCCAGTTCCTCCACAAAAAACTCAAACCATGTCTTTATGGAGCGGGTTTTGTGCACGGAGCCCAGTCATGCTGGAATAGGAAAGACCTAGTAAGGACAGATGCAGCACAAAGGTATTTTTAAAAGAGATGTTCATACTAACCTAGGTGGATGCAGCATAGGTCTGATGCTGTACCTGCCCTTGCCGGCAGAACCAAGCGATCAAAGACCGCTGATTGCTCAGTTCTCAGAGCTCTGTCAGTCACCAACTCTCTGCTCTACACCCGGGAGACTCAGGCTCTTAGTGGCTCACTGAGAGGCCGAGCCAGGTGCTGGTTTAGGGTTGTGGGCAGATCCCGACCATATTGTCGCACTATTGCCCCAGCCTGGACCGGCTCTGTAATGTCAGCCGACAAAGGACTTCAGGTCACAGGAGTGCAGTACAAACTGATCCTTTATTTCTTCAACTTTTAAAGCTTTGGCGACCCAGTAAACTGAAATAGTTTAAGTTCATCTCAAAGGCGTTCAGTAGGGTTGAGGTCAGGGCTCTGTCCAGGCCACTTGAGTTCCTCCACACCATAGTCCTCAAACCAAAAAACTCAAACTTTGTCTTTTATGGAGCTGTCTTTGTGCACAGCGGCCAAGTCATTCTGGAACAGAAAAGGGTATTCTCCAAAAAAGGTGCCACAAGGTTGGAGGTGCACAATTGTTCTAAAATGTCAAGGCGTACATTACATTTTTTGACTTTTAGAGGTTTGTCAACGCAATAAACTGAAATGTTTTTTTTTCTACGAAGTTGTTGTTTAATGAAAACTACATTTGGTTTATGTTACGTTGGCAAAAAAGAAAAATACTTAGTGGAGTTCTAATTAGACCGCAGGTCTTCTTAAGGTGTGAGTGTGTGAACCGCAGCTCTCTGTGACCTCCGTGAACAGCCATGACTTCTCCGCCGTGTCTGAGCCTTCAGAAAGAGCGCTTTGTAAAGTGTACATTTTACCTGAGGCTTATAACCAGGTCACCCCAGCTGATGTAACGTGAGCTGAGTGCGTCCAGTCAGAGCGTGTAATCTGGGATAGACTCTAGCCGCTAAGTGCTCTGTTAGATAAACTTACACAGACCTGGAACGCTCTCCATGCAGCCCGAGCGTTCACTTGCTGTCTAGCCCCTCTCCCGGCCTGATTTCTTACTGGGTTAACGACCTGCCTCATTGCAGCGACACCTCCCAGGACTGACAGACAAATCTGTGCTCTTGGCGCTAATGTAGACAAGGCCATAGGCTCCCGCCACTCGCTCATATGAGTGCGATAATACGTTTTGTATTTAAACCATTCTGCTTTTTTTTTTTTTTTTTTTTTTTCTTTTTTTTTTTTCTCCTCTTCCAATTATTTATGTCGCTGGTGTGACCTGACGAGGGGAAGGAGAGATTAAACAATGTGTCCTCGTCACTTGCCTGTTTTTCCAGGGCATCGTTCACCAGAACTTTAAAAAGCCATTTTTGTAGGTCACTGGCATTGGGCGGTTCTTGATAATAAATACTAGAATGTTTAAAGTACCAGGAAACCTGAAGTTACAATCCAGACAAACTCAAGTGCTGAATTTAAAGTCAACTAGTCAGCGTTAAGACACCAAAAGAGGCCTATTATCTTTCTTAGCTAGAAAAGCTTCTTGTGTGTGTGTGCCTCTCTGAAACTAGTTTTATTCATTTTCTTTTTGACTCCGGGACTAAGCTCTACCATTCCCCTGTTCAATAAGAGTGCTCTTGTTAGTTGCTTGGGCACTCTTGCTGGACAGGATAATAGCAGGATTGTCAGAAAACAAGCTTTGCTGCTCAAATTCTGTAGAATTAGGCTTTGTTAGTGATCGCAACCCTACTCACACACACAGCGGAATGAAGTGTTACAGTCTTGCTTATCAGCAGAAGCAGTGTGCCTACATACACTATATTACCAAAAGTATTAGGACACATGAACTTTAATGGCATCCCAGTCTTAGTCCGTAGAGTTCAATATTGAGTTGGCCCACCCTTTGCAGCTATAACAGCTTCAACACTTCTGGGAAGGATGTCCACAAGGTCTAGGAGCGTGTCTATGGGAATGTTTGACCATTCTTCAAGAAGCGCATTTCAGGCACTGATGTTGGACGAAAAGGTCTGACTCGCAGCCTCCGCTCTAATTAATCCCAACGGTGTTCTATCGCTTTGAGGTCAGGACTCTGTGTAGGCCAGTCAAGTTCCTCCACCCCAAACTTGCTCTTCCACTCTATATTGCGAAAAGTATTGGCCCACCTCCTCCCCTCCAAATCATTTGGTGGAGGGGGGATTATGGTGTGGGGTTGTTTTTCAGGTGTTGGGCTTCTCCCCTTAGTTCCAGTGAAGGGAACTCTTAAGGCGTTAGCATACAAAGACATTTTGGACAATTTCATGCTCCCAACTTTGTGGGAACAGTTTGGGGATGGCCCCTTCCTGTTCCAACATGACTGTACACCAGTGCACAAAGCAAGGTCCATAAAGATGTGGATGAACGACTTTACCGTCGTAAAGGATCTGCTACTGACGGCTTGGTGCCAGATATCATGGCATACCTTCAGAGGTCTAGTGGCGTCTATGCCATGATGGGTCAGGGCTGTTTTGGTGGTCAAAGCAGGACCTACTTAATATTACGTGGGTGATCATAATGTTAATTTACCGGTGTATATTTTCAGGAACAAAAAAATACACTAAAATGAATTTTATTGGCACAAACACAATTTAATCCTCAGTTTTTTGTACAAAATAAAATATGAGCTAGTGTAGAGTAATTAAACCTAATGGAGGTTGATCTACTAAAACTGCAGAGTGCAAAATCTGGAGCAGCTCAGCATAGAAACCAATCAGTTTCCAGTTTTTATTGTCGAAGCCTAAGTGAAGAAGCTGATCGGCTACCATGCACAGCTGCACAAGATTCAGAGTGCACCAGTTTTAGCAAATCTACCCTAATATGTCAGGCTTCAAAACTATGTGCGCCTAAAGAATGGCAAAAAATTACAGTACCCAAAATTATCAATAGGCGAGGATCAATAGGCCCTGTCTCCTACCTCCCATGATGCCAAACCGCAAACAGTTACCCGCAGGAACCTTTGCCAACTCAACCCTTCCCTTTTTCATTCTGCTACTGACTGCCTTTATGATGAAATCACACCCCTGTCACCCTCTACAAATCTGCCCTCCTCAAATACAACTCCTGCCTCCATTCTGCTAAACAAATCTACACCACTCTCATCAAATCCCTCATCCAAGCCTCGTCAACTCTTCTCTACCCTTAATTCCTTACTCCACCCCCCAACTTGCTCACTTCCTAGGAGATTTCCAATCACTTCAAAAACAAAATTGACACAATTCGTGACAAGATATCCTGCGTCCAGCTTCCCCCACCAACCAATACACTAAGTCCAATACCCCACTCAACACTTTCCTCCTTCAATCCTGTTAGCTCTGAGGAAGTTGTCCAACTCATTTTCACAGCCCACCCCACCACCTGCCCCCTGGACCCTTTCCCCTCGCAACTTCTACGCCCACCCTCCTGCTCTGTCCTAAACTCTCTAACCCACATCTTCAACCTCTCCCTCTCTTCCGGCACCTTTCCCTCTCCACTCAAACATGCGCTGGTTACCCCCATACTTAAAAAAAAAAACCCTCACTGGATCCCACCTGTTTGAATAACTTAAGACCCATTTCCCTGCTCCCGTTTGCCTCCAAGCTTCTTGAACGCCTCATCCACAACCATTTGAGTTGTTACCTCACTGACAACAGCCTTCTTGATCCCCTACAATCCGGCTTCCGCCCACAACACTCAACTGAAACTGCCCTACTAAAACTCACCAACAACCTACTAACTACCAAAACCAATGTCCAGTACTCCATACTCATACTCTTAGACCTCTCTGCTGCCTTTGACACAGTTGACCACCCACTCCTGCTCAATAAACTCCACTCCCTTGGCCTCCGTGACTCTGCTCTTTCCTGGTTCTCCTCCTACCTATCTCAGTGCACCTTCAGTGTCACAACAACATCTCCTCCGCTCCTCTGTCTCTTTCTGTTGGGGTACCCCAAGGCATCACAAACTTACTGAATGACATATCAATATGGATGTCACGCCACTTCCTCAAACTCAATCTCTCTAAAACTGAGCTTGTAATATTTCCCCCTCCCCGGTCCCCTCCTCATGACTTTACCATTGAGATCAACGGCACAACCATTGGTCCTTCCACACATACCAGGGTGCTGGGCGTAATCCTAGACTCCGATCTCTCTTTCAGCCCCACATTCAATCACTGGCTAAATCTTGCCGCCTCAACCTCTGAAACATCTCAAAAATGTGCCCCTTCCTGACTAACGACACCACAAAACAACTTATTCACTCCTTGGTTATTTCTCGCCTTGATTACTGCAACTCCCTCCTCACCGGCCTACCATTACACAGGCTATCCCCCCTTCAGTTTATCATGAATGCTGCTGTCACTTATACACCTTACTAACCAATCCGCGACTGCTGCCCCGCTCTGCCAATCCCTTCACTGGCTTTCCCTACCCCACCATATAAAATACTAACCACAACATACAAGGCTATCCACAACACTGTCCCCAGCTACATCACCATTCTCATCTGCAGATATCACCCCAATCGTCCTCTCCGCTCCTCCCAAGACCTCCTTCTCTCTAGCTCCCTTGTTATCTCCTCCCATGCTCGCCTACAGAGCCTCTCCCATCCTCTAGAACTCCCTGCCCCAAATGTCCGGTCAGCCCCCACCCTGTCCGCCATTAGGCAATCCTTGAAAACTCACTTATTCAGGGAAGCCTACCCCAGCTCCACCTAAGACCTGTGCTTGAGCCACCTCTATCAGATCATCCCCTGCAGCCATTACCATTTGTACCACCTCCCTCTCCCTTTAGATTGTAAGCTCTATGAGCAGGGCCCTCCTATTCCTTCTGTATTAAACTGTATTGTAATTGTACTGTGTCCCTTCTTTATTGTAAAGCGCTGCGCAAACTGTTGGCGCTATATAAATCCTGTATAATAATAATTTAGCTCCTCAGCTAATTGGAAATGAGGGATGCAGAGCTATTGCTCTCACACATTCATGGCAAAATATCACACGTGATACAATCATTTACGCGTACGCTGTAGGCATGCGTTTGTGTTCATATGTGTATGCAAAGGGCGATGGGTGCTTTAAATTTTTTTTTTTGCTATATTTTTTATATTTTCATTTTTTTTTTCAATTTACAAAATTATAAAAACAGTGGGCTTGTTATAGTTCAGCATTTTGGACATACCATTGGATGACATTGGACAAGTGACAGGTACTCTTTATGGAGACATCAGAGGTCTATTAAGCCCTATACACACAATGAAAATATCAGACAAATGATTGTCCGTTTTAGTTTGCCTGCTGGTCATTTATGAAGAGGTTAATAAAGTTACGAAAATTCTCGTACGACAAAATACAACTTCAGAAGTGATAAAATGTATTGTAATGTATTCTTTCATTTCCAAGAGCGCGTGGTCTTGCTCTTCCGATTTTCTTCCGGATGAATGCTGTACTGTTTAAACAAAAATTGTACGATCTGGTATCCTATAATAAAAAAAAATGTTGTGTTTGTTCCTTCAGATATCGGATGAACTGTCATGATCGGCTCTCGAAAGCTGTGCACTAATGATCAGATAATCGATTTGAAAGGGCTATTTTACGTCTGATTTTCTAATCGTGTGTACTCGGCTTTAGACTGCTTTGCACCCAGCTTCTATCTGGGACTCTGACAGCTGTGAAACTGGAAATGCTTAGAGCTGAACACTTGTTCACACTGCATAGAGGAGATTGGGGCAGCACCCATGAGCACTGAAAAAATGATCAGGTGGCTTTATAGCCTTCTAGATCACTATTCACAAATGCCATGAGGTGGCTAAAGAACACAGAAACAAGTTCACAGCTGCTATTACAACCTGTGAACTTGTTTCAGCCTGTTTAGATTTTGGAAATACCAGGTATGTCTAAGATACCGAATTGGTTACAATGACGCTGGGATAAATATCCAATATCCCACTGCCATTTTGAAAATACACCTAAGGCTCAAGCGTTTACATTTCTAGATGTTCTCTATCTGATAGAGTTCCATATCCACTTTAACCTTTTCCAGTAGAGTTCAAAGGCAAGGTATCGTTTTGAAACCGTTAGTAACCAATCGACTGTTTTTATAACTTGGGCTACCGTAGGAGTCTGCAGTCTCCATTAGAATGTATGTGTACATTTTTTTCTTCTGTCCCTTGTAGTTGCGTAAGGCCCCTTTCACATTGCAATGATTTTGCCGCAATTTCATGTAATCCCTGTGTAAACTTGAGGTCTATGGCCCTCAAATCGCATCAAAGTCGGACCAAAGTAGTACAGGGACAACTTTGAAGTTGGTGCGACTTGAAGTCGCACAGATATGAATGGTACTCATTGGAAATCATGGGGTACGACTGGTCATGCGACTTTGCAGTCCCAAGTCACAGGACAAGTCGCACAAGTGTGAAAGGGGCCCAACGCTGACAAAGAATGCAGTCCCCTCTCAGGTATTTAGAACCAGGATCCTTTCAATCTATTAATCCAGCCACCTATTTATCTCATCACACACACACACGGCGCCTCCATGACTCCTTCTTCCTTTGAACTATGAGTTAGGTTGTATTGTCACCTGGATACATCCTGTACATTCAGCAGACAAGACACCAGACCTTCCAGTCTGATTCAGTGGTCCAGGTAATAGGTATGTCTGCAAGTAATTTGCCAAATGTAACAGGTCTTGAATAATTAACCACATCATGTGTCACTGCGGTTATGTCTCTCCTGTCTGATGAGTATATCTGTTTCCTGGTAGAATGGGGTTATTTGAAGGGTCAGTCCATCTCAAACTGATATTTCAGCATTTGTCAGATGTTGCACACCTGCTTCCAGGTCTGCTCTTTTACTGTGGCCTGTACATGAGAGTCCCTCTCTAATTATTGGAGAGCAGGAACACCCAAAACGGTAAGGGCTAGGAGGTATGGCAGCGAGATCTCTCCACTGAAACCCCCAAGAGATACAGTTCTGCCCATAGGTTTTCATACACTTTTCAAAATTTGTAATATTTGGATACTTTTTTATTGAAAGCCGAAACACATTTATTTTAATATGATTGAAATTAAACCGTTTGGCATCAGAAAATAGCACAATCAATAAACCACCATAATTACCATTGCACCATAGTCATCATTTCTTTAACCTCCCTGGCGGTAATCCCGAGTGTGGCTCGGGGTGGATTTTCAGTACCATTAGCGGTAACCCCGAGCCACACTCGGGATTGCATTGCTGGATCCAGGCAGCGTTACTCACCTTGTCTCCTGGATCCAGCGATGTCCCCCGCCGTGTCTGCGGGCTGTGTCCGCCGCCAGATGACTCCTGTGTGCTGGGCTCCGTTCCCTGCGAGCGATGCGTCACACGGGGACGGAGACCGGCGGGAAATTCAAAAAGTGAAACACACACAGCACATACAGTACACTGTGATCTGTAAGATTACATTACTGTATGAAATCATTTCACATCCCCTTTGTCCCTAGTGGTTTGCCCAGTGCCCTGCATGCACTTTTATATTATATATGCCATTCTTTCTGCCTGGAAACATGAGAATGTCCATAGCAACCAAAAAGTGTCCCTTTGCGTCAAAAGTGGTTTTTGATCAGCTAGAAAACAGCGACAGTAAATAAGAATCATTTGCAGAATTGAGTGATATTGATTTTTGGGGAAATTTATCATCAGACACTGAAAGTGACGACAGCGACAATTCTGCGACTGAGCAAATTTCAGTGTTTTTGGTTTGATTACATTATTGAATAAATTTTATTACTATTATATTATTATTTTTGATAATTGTTTTTAGTTATTTATTATATTATAATTTATGATTTCATTTTTCAAACTTTTTCATACCCGGGATATCTACTAGACTCTTGTTTGGACAGATTTAACCACTTGACAACTGGGCACTTAAACCCCCTTCCTAACCAGACCAATTTTCAGCTTTCAGTGCTCTCACATTTTGAATGACAATTACTCAGTCATACTACACACTCATTAACAGTAAGTTTTACACTCTCGTGACTTTCGACTTTTAACCAGACCAATCCTTCCCCCAAATTCACGGGTCAACAGTTCACCAATTTAGACAGGTTTGTTCTCAGATCATCTATAGGGCCCATACTTTTTCAAACTTTTTACTTTAGTATTTAATATTATATTATTTATTGATTTTTGTTAATAGTTTTTATTATTATATTATCATTATTTTAAATAAGTTATTACATTAGTTTGGTTTTTGTGACTTTAAACGAGTCAGCGTCTTAACAGCGACAGCAGTGAAAGTCACAGACTACTATTTAAAGGGGTTTTTAG
>BLSH010488057.1:595024-611971 GCA_018402905.1 Glandirana rugosa | reverse complement strand
ATCTCAACTCCCAACACAAATCCCCCTAAATCACTGCTTCTATCACTCTATTCTGGCACCAAGGTGTGCTGGGAATGTACAACTGAACTGTGCTGGCATAGGGGAGCTCCTTTATTCTGGAACCAAGTTTTGCAGAAAACATACACTGAGCTGTGCATGAGCAGAGGAGTTCATTCAATGTGGCATAGTGGGGTGCCAAGAATGTACACTGAGCTGCACATATTTACTGAGAGTTCTTTCACAACGTCCTGAGTTGTACTGAGAATGTACACTGAGCTACACATTTGCAAGAAAGTTCATTCATTCCAGCTGCCTATGAGAACAGGAATTCATCCGTTCCAGCACCGTGGTGTACCGAGATTGTACACTGAGCCGTGTATGTACACATGAGTTTATTCATACCTGCACAGAGGTGTTCAGAGAACCTATGCTGAGCACCACGTGTGCACAGGAGATTGTTCTAGCAACAAAGTGTTCCAAGAATGTACAATGAGCTGCACATGGGCATGGGAGTTCCTTCATTCAGACATAGAGGTGTGTCGAGGATGTACACTGAGCTGCACATGCACATGGAAATTCATCGGTTCCAGCAGCTTAGTGTACCGAGAATGTACACTGAGCTTCACTTGTGCACGCAAGTTCATTCATTCCAGTATCGAGGTGTGCCGAGAATGTATACTGAGCTTCAAATGTGCACAGGAGTTCATGCATTTCTGGTATCAAGGTGTGCCAAAAACTGAGCATGACATGTGCACAGATCATTCCGGCAACAAGGTATTCAAAGAATGCACAATGAGCTGCACATGTGCATGGGAGTATATTCATTTCTGGTATCAAGGTTTGCCGAGAATCTACACTGAGCAGCATATGCACACGGGAATTCATCTGTTCCAGCACCGTGGTGTACCGGGAATGTACATTGAGCTGCGCATGTGCACAGTTCATTCATAATCTCTACTGAGATTCTACTGAGACATTCATCACAGCACTGAGCTGTACTGACAATGTACACTGAGCTGCGCATACAGGGCTGGCCCAAGACATTGTGCTGCCTGGGTCCAAAAATGAAATACTGCCCCCCCACCCCGAAAAAATTCACGCCCACCAAAAGACCCCCACATCCATCATTTTATATCACAATAAATAAAGCTAAAATTAAACTTATCAGGAGGTCAGATTTACATGCAACAGCGCCTTGTCTATATGCAAAATTATATGACATACCATTATGTTCAATTTCAAGGGGCAGGCTAGGGTAATATATAGACAGGCTAGGGTAGTATATAGAAAGTCTAGGGTAGTATATAGAAAGTCTAGGGTAGTATATAGACAGGCTAGGGTAGTATATAGACAGGCTAGGTTAATTTATAGACAAGCTAGGCTATATAGACAGGCTAGGGTAATATACAGACAGGCTAGAGTAATATATAGACATGCTAGGGTAATATGTAGACAGGCTAGGGCACTATATAGACAGGCTAGGGTAGTATATAGACAGGCTAGGGTAATATATAGACAGGCTAGGATAATATATGGACAGGCTAGTGTAGTATATGGACAGGCTGGGGTAGTATATGGACAGGCTGGGGTAGCATATGGACAGGCTGGGGTAGTATATGGACAGCCTAGGGTAGTATATGGACAGGCTAGGGTAGTATATAGAAAGTCTAGGGTAGTATATAGACAGGCTAGGGTAGTATATAGACAGGCTAGGGTAGTATATAGACAGGCTAGGTTAATTTATAAACAAGCTAGGCTATATAGACAGGCTAGGGTAATATACAGACAGGCTAGAGTAATATATAGACAGGCTAGGGTAATATGTAGACAGGCTAGGGTAGTATATAGACAGGCTAGGGTAATATATAGACAGGCTAGGGTAGTATATAGACAGGCTAGGGTAATATATAGACAGGCTAGGGTAATATATAGACAGGCTAGTGTAGTATATGGACAGGCTGGGGTAGTATATGGACAGGCTGGGGTAGCATATGGACAGGCTGGGGTAGCATATGGACAGCCTAGGGTAGTATATGGACAGGCTAGGGTAGTATATGGACAGGCTAGTGTAGTATATGGACAGGCTAAGGCAGTATAGGTGCAGGCTAGGGTAGTATATGGACAGGCTGCAGTAGTATATAGTCAGGCTAGGGCAGTATAGGGGCAGATGGAGTGGCCCGGGGGCAGTTGTCATCATGACACACAAACTTCTGGGAAAAAAAATCTTGATCTTCTATTTGCTGGGTAAATAGAAGAAAAAGAGAGGCGCCGTGGTTCAATTTGCTGCCCCTCTAAAAGTGCTGCCTGGGTCCAATGGTAAGGCCGGCCCTGTGCACAGGAGTTCAATTAACTGGCACTGAGGTGTACTGACAACGTACACTAAGCTGCGCATGTGTAAGGGAGTTCATTCTAGTGTCAAGGTGTTCATTCATACCTGGTATACTGACAGGGTACACTGAGCTGTGCTTGAGCATGTGCGTTCATTCATACTGACACCAAGGTTAGCTGAGAAAGTACACTGAGCTGCACATGCTCATGGGAGTTTGTTCATTCCGGCCACTAAGGTGCCTCAAGATTGTATGCTGAACAGTGCATGTGCATCTCAGTGTACATTCCAAAGAAGGCTGTGCACAGTCAGGTGAGTTGGTTTTATTGCAGGAGAGACTTGGCCTGCTCATTGTTTTTTTTTTTTTTTTTATTCCCACCTTAACTCTGTTCATAGTGTGAGCTTTCACAGGGAATGTTGTTTGCGGCATCTCTAACCCAGCATGGTTGTTCCGGGTGGAATAAAGGTCAGAACAGCCATATCTTAAAGTAGTTTCCCGGGCTTAGAGAGTAAGGAAGCAACAAGAGAGGATGGAGGGCCACAGGAAGCATTATTGACTTTCCCCAGTAATTAGTACACTGTGAGAACTGTACGTATCACCCTGAACTCTCCCTGGCCTCATAACACCCTGCGTGAACTGCATTTTATGTGTCTGCAGGAACAGATATGATATGAAGGAGAAAGGCATACAGTGCGGTCAAATCCTGGACTCCGAGGGGGGGGTGTTCTTACAATTAACCCCTAACCTACTCCTATTATAACACTTTGCTTTTTATCACCAGCGTGTAAACATTTAAAGGGTACACTAAACATTAGATTGCCAGATGGTTTATATAAAAGAGTTTAATGAAAACATTCAGACAATTCTGTAAAATTAGTAGAATATGTATAATGTGAAGGAGAGCGATAATATTCAGCCCACAACTGACTCCCTGCCCTCTTCTATCTTAACATGCAGCCAGCTTAGGGGCTTTTTTATATTACAATTGGTCATACAATTGCTTTTCCTTTTGACGCACTTTGTTGTATCTTGGAGCCAAAATGTTAAAAAAAAAAAAAAACTCATATATGTGAAAAATCAAAAATGAGATCATAAAGTTCAACTATATGCCATCTAGATATTCAGGAATTCAACAGGAAACCCAAGCATATTTGGGTACTTTTTTTCGTTTTTTTTTTTCTTTTAACCACTTCAGCCCCGGAAGGATTTCCCACCTTAGGACCAGAGCACTTTTTGCGATTCGGCACTGCGTCGCTTTAACTGACAATTGCGCAGTCTTGCGACGTTGTACCCAAACTAAATTTGCGTCCTTTTTTTCCAACAAATAGAGGTTTCTTTTGGTGGTAATTGATCACCTCTGCGTCATTTCTGATCACCGCTATAAACAAAAAAATGCAACAATTTGCAGAAAAAAAAAAACAATATTTCTTACTTTTTGCTAAAATACAAATCCAAAAAAAAAACAAATGTATTCATCGGTTTTGGCCGATTTTTATTCTTCCTCATATTTTTGGTAAAAAAAAAAATCGCAATCTGCGTTTATTGATTGGTTTGCGCAAAAGATACCGCGTTTACAAAACAATGAGAATTCATTGGCCTGGAGCGGGGATATCGCTGGATACCGCAGGCTTTGTTTCCAGTTGAGTGGCACATAATGGGCTACTATGCGATGCATAGTAGCCCATTATGCTTCTACTTTACAGGGTTATATTGAGGAAGTAAACCCAATCTTGGTTTACTTCCTCTTTAAATGCCCACTGACAGCGGGGAACCGCCGTGTTTACATCGGCGGTTCCCTGTTCTTTCTCCCTGGCAGATCATCGCGGCTCACCGGCAGACATCGGGTCTGCACGAGCCGCGGGGCGGGCACGAGAGCACGGCGCCGGCTGTGCGTTCCTGCCCGCTAGCTGCGCACACGCGAGCCACCGTTTATAGACAGCGATTTGTGTAATAGAGTCACACTGCAGCAGTAAATGTACGCAAGCCGGTACGGAACCGGTTAATTTGCTGCAGTGATTACCTAGAGAGTGATGAGGGGTAATGCAGCTTTAACCTGTTGCCTTCAGCATAACACATACGCGTGGTGGCAAAAGGGTTGGTTTTAATGCCCATACACCACACACATCACTGGGCAACTGACATTTCTGTGCAGAGACTACGCTCTGTGCGCTCTCCCAGCACTGAGACCAAGCTGTCAAAGATTCTTGGTCCAGACTAACTGTTGTTAGCCGGAGGGACTGGCTCCCGATCATGCCACCACTGTTACAGCCAATCAATGTGGTCACATGATTGCTGATCCTTTCCACTAGCCCCCATCGCCAGATGTACAGGCCCTATTAAGGGGACTCTGGGGTGGATGGGATGCCCCACCCTTGGATAAAACTCATTTTTTACAATGACTCCAGTTCATCTCCTTTTAAGATCACATGGCCTAGGGTCAAAATGGTCACATGGGGGCTCCACTATTCCTTGTTCCATATACCCATCCACAAGAATGCCAAAATCCCTTTGCTGTACTGCCCGATCCAGGTTTAGATGGTCTAGATTTAGGTGTTGTCTCTCAGCAGGTCATGTCTCTGCTTATTTCATTCTGGCCTTGTTGGAGAAATTTGTGTTTACACCATCATGGGCTTCTGATTACCTCTTTTGTCATGGGAAATTTATTATGAAGATCACATGATCATAAAAACACTTTGACTCTTCTAGTCCATAAAATGTGTTGCCAGCTATAATTCAGAAATGCGCGGTGCATGGTGTGATAGGCACACATAGCTGGCTCCTCTTATACTCACGGTTGTGTAGTTGGCTGAAGCCAACAAGTTAATCTGCACACTGAACTTTATTTCCTTGGATGACGCTCTCATATTTTATTCTGGAGTTTTATTAGCCGGGCTAAACACACAACTCTATAATTTTTTGTTTCTATTTTGCCACTTGTTGCCGCTCATCTAAGGCAGACCATTCATGATGGATTCCAGGAATTAAATACTACATGAATCATGTGCCCTTAGAGGTTAAAAAAAACCTGTAAGACAAAGGCATAATGAGCTAGTATGCATTGCATACTAGCTCATTATGTAATACCTTAGAATGAAGCTCTCTCAGCGGCGCCCGCACACTGCTGAGACGGCTGACATTTTTCCTCAAGTTTCTTCTTGGTTCGCGTGCTCCAGAGCTGTAATTGGCTGAAGCTGCGATGACGTCACTCCCACGCATGAGCACAGGAGCCGCTGTTCACAGCACGTAGCTCAGAAGGAAAGGCACCCGTGCCCGTTCCTTCAGAGTGCATGCGCCAGTGATGTTCACTGTCTGCATATATACTAAATATCTCCTAAACGGTACACGTTTAGGAGATATTTTCACTACCTATAGGTAAGGCTTATTATAGGTTTATCTATATGTAAATGTAAGCTGAGGAAGTTTACTTCCTCTTTAATAAAGATGGCCACAGCCAGAAATTCTGAGGGCTTAACCACTTGCTGACCGTATAACTTACATTTACGGCAGCAAGGCGGCTCTCCTGCACAGGATCACGTACCTAGTATGTGATCCTGCACTTCCGGGTCTGGGGCACTCAAGCACGCCACTGGCGACTGGCTCCCACTGTGATTATACACAGCAGGAACTGATCTGTGGCTACTGTGGACTCGATGTCCACCGACACCCGCCAATCATTAGGCAGGGAGCAAGAACAACTATCTGCCTTTGTAAACAAGGCAGATGGTTATTCTGTCAGTAGGTAAGGCATTGATCCTGTGTTCCTGCAAAGAAGGAACACGAATCAATGCCTTCCCCTAGTATAAGCACCTCCCCCACAGTAAAAAAAAACACCAGCTAGGCACACATTTAACTCTTTGATCGCCCCTGAAATTAACCCTTTCCCAGCCAGTGTCATTAGTACAGTGACCATGCATATCTTTTAGCACTGATCTCTGTATTGGTGTCATTGGTCCCCAAGAAGTGTCACTTAGGCTCCTTTCACACTGAGGCGCTTTACAAATGCTATTTAGCTAAAAATAGCATCTGTAAAGCGCTTCAAAAATCCTCCCCAATCCACCCCATTGTGAAAGCCTGAGTGCGGTGCGCTAGCAGGACATTACAAAAAGTCCTGCAAGCAGCATCTTTGGGGCGGTGAGGGGAGCGGTGTATATACCGCTCCTCTACCGCCCCTGCCATTGAAATGAATGGCAAGCGCTTCCGAAGCGGCTGCACACTGCTTCGGTAGCATGGAGCGCTGACACTTTTAACCCCTTGTGGGGGTGTTAAAAGCTCCCCGCTCCCGACTGAAAAGCTCCCCGCTCCCGACTGAATAGCGGAGCCATATCGCCAGTAAAACTAGTGGTTAAGCTAAGCTGCAGTGTGGAAGTAGCCTTAGTGTCTGATTTGTCTGCCGCAATATCGCAGTCTCGCTGATCGTTGCCTTTACTAGTAAAAAATAAGTAAAAATTCCATGAATATACCCCATAGTTTGTAGAGCTGAATTTGCTCTACCTAGACAACAGCGTTACAAATACTTAGAATTGCGACATGCATTACAGTCCCAAGGGCATCACTCTAATCTTGTACTGACTGATCACCCTCTAATACGGGTCATATTTACTGTGCCCAACAAGAAAGGTATGATCTCATAAATGTACTCCACCTTAATCTCGACCATACAGGACTCGGCTACATTGCCGTGCGGACGAGGATAGGAGCAAGATTTAGGAGATATTAGTGGCAAGCTATGGGAGATGTGCTTACAGTCAATATCCTCTATTTCAGTCTCACCTCCACACCAACTGCTCCATCGCTGGGGGAAAAGGGACTCACCGATATGACCTAAATGTTGAGCTAGAGGAGGGAACTCTTATTCCAGGGGTGCTCAAACTTTTTAAATGGAGGGTTAGTTCACTGTCCCTCAGATTGTAAATAAAAACCGCAGAGGTGATCAAATACCACCAAAAGAAAGCTCTATTTGTGGGGGGGGGGGAGAACTTCAATTTTATTTGTGTACAGCATTGCACGACCGTTCAATAATCAGTTAAAGTAACGCAGTGCTGTGCTGGTGATGAAGGGGGGGGGGAATCTAACCATCCCGGCCCCAGCCAAACGGCTACCAAAAAAGCCCCACCACACACATCATATAAGAAGAAAGGAGTTCATTAGTCTGTGATCACCACCCTCCATCCCATCACACCTTCCTACTACAAGGCCAACCATGGAAACAGAAAGTTTTGAGTTAAAGGGAACCCAATCTTCTTAAGATTTCACCCAGCACGTGAATGACGAATGTTGCAGCAAACTGCCACAGGTATAATACCTTATGAAGATTGTACCAGTAAGTGGGTTTCACAATCTTTCTCCAAACTTTGTTTCCATGGCTGGCCTTGTGGTTGGAAGGTGTGATGGGATAGGAATGGGCCTTAGATCACAAAATGACCATTGCGTAATCTGCTTTAAGGGTTTCATATACCCGGCCTCACAGTATCTTCACTCCTCGCGGAGACGGGACTTTTACTATTGTGGACTCCAATACTCCACAGTACACTGTGGGATTATGATGGGAAGGGAAAGTCAGGTGTTTGCAGCGGGAGGCGAGAAACCGACATTCTGTGCGTAAGCTGCTGGTAAAGGTAGCCTGTGAGGAACTTCCAGTTTTATAAAACTCTGAGGGACTTACCGCTGTAAACAGGCACACAAATTAAAAGACAGTCACAAAAAGGACTAAGACGGCTCCCCTAGTGCAGCTTTCCCGAGCTGGACTGTTAGATGCCAGAGTGGGCTCTCTGTGTCTCCGACCCCATCACGGTCAACGCCGAAGATTGGCTCAGTTTCCCCCTATGGGGGGGGGGGTGGTCCGTGGGGATCTCTGCAGCTCGGCAACTTTGGAGTCCAGTTCCGGGCTGTGAATGGTAGCCAACTGCCAACTTTGGCTGAGTGCAGACCACTAGTTGTGGCGGGCTGGGTAAATGACCTTGGGCCGGAGTTAGAGGACCCCTGTCTTCTTCACTTCATATGTCGATGTTCCAAATTATTCCACTATTAGAAAGATATGAATGACACCCTTTCAACAGTATATATATATATATGGCCAAGGTCCCGTTAGATCATATAATTTTTCAACTGGGAGCAGTAGACGAGGAAATGTTTACTCCCCTGACTAACATTACTTCAATTAGTCTTCATGTATTTTTCTGCCTAATGCATCCGTTTCTGCTTGTGAGCATTGGTTAGTGGTGGCCAAATGGAAGGTTTATGCACAGTTGCAAGACTCTGGAGGACTCTACACCTTGATGTCCTTGGGACTCCAGAGGCACCAGCAGCTTCAAATATCTGTTTGCTGTAGGTAATGGTGTTTTAGCAGCTGCTCTCTTGATCCGATGCATGGATCTGGCAGAAATCTTCCTCAATGTGTCTGTATCTGCACAAACCCGTCTGTGCTCTGAATCAGCCACAAATCTCTTAATAGTGAGATGATTACGCTTACGTTTTCCTGAAATATCTAATGTTTTCATACCTCGTCCAAGGCATTGAACTACAGTCAGGTCCATAAATATTGGGACATTGACACAATTCTAATGTTTTTGGCTCTATACACTACCACAATGGATTTGAAATGAAACGAACAAGATGTGCTTTAATTGCAGACTTTCAGCTTTAATTTGAGGGTAGTTACATCCAAATCAGGTGAACGGTGTAGGAATTACAACAGTTTGTATATGTGCCTCCCACTTTTTAAGGGACCAAAAGTAATGGGACAGATTAACAATCATAAATCAAACTTTCACTTTTTAATACTTGGTTGCAAATCCTTTGCAGTCAATTACAGCCTGAAGTCTGGAACGCATAGACATCACCAGGCGCTGGGTTTCATCCCTGGTGATGCTCTGCCTGGCCTCTACTGCAACTATCTTCACTTCCTGCTTGTTCTTGGGGCATTTTCCCTTCAGTTTTGTCTTCAGCAAGTGAAATGCATGCTCAATCGGATTCAGGTCAGGTGATTGACTTGGCCATTGCATAACATTCCACTTCTTTCCCTTAAAAAACTCTTTGGTTGCTTTCGCATTATGCTTCGGGTCATTGTCCATCTGCACTGTGAATCGCCGCCCAATGAGTTCTGAAGCAGTTGGCTGAATATGAGCAGATAATATTGCCCAAAACACTTCAGAATTCATCCTGCTGCTTTTGTCAGCAGTCACATAAATAAATACAAGAGAACCAGTTCCATTGGCAGCCATACATGTCCACGCCATGACACTACCACCACCATGCTTCACTGATGAGGTGGTATGCTTTGGGCCATGAGCAGTTCCTTTCCTTCTCCGTACTCTTCTCTTCCCATCACTCTGGTACAAGTTGATCTTGGTCTCATCTGTCCATAGGATGTTGTTCCAGAATTGTGAAGGCTTTTTTAGATGTTGTTTGGCAAACTCTAATCTGGCCTTGCTGTTTTTGAGGCTCACCAATGGTTTACATCTTGTGGTGAACCCTCTGTGTATTCACTCTGGTGAAGTCTTCTCTTGATTGTTGACTTTGACACACATACACCTACCTCCTGGAGAGTGTTCTTGATCTGGCAAACTGTTATGAAGGGTGTTTTCACCATGGAAAGAATTCTTCGGTCATCCACCACAGTTGTTTTCCGTGATCTTCCGGGTCTTTTGGTGTTGCTGAGCTCACCGGTGCATTCTTTCTTTTTAAGGATGTTCCAAACAGTTGATTTGGCCACACCTAATGTTTTTGCTATCTCTCTGATGGGTTTGTTTTGTTTTTACAGCCTAATGATGGCTTGCTTCACTGATAGTGACAGCTCTTTGGATCTCATATTGAGAGTTGACAGCAACAGATTCCAAATGCAAATAGCACATTTGAAATGAACTCTGGACCTTTTATCTGCTCCTTGTAAATGGGATAATGAGGGAATAACACACACCTGGCCATGGAACAGCTGAGCAGTCAATTGTCCCATTACTTTTGGTCTCTTAAAAAGTGGGAGGCACATATACAAACTGTTGTAATTCCTACACCGTTCACCTGATTTGGATGTAAATACCTCAAATTAAAGCCGAAAGTCTGCAGTTAAAGGACATCTTGTTTGTTTCATTTCAAATCCATTGTGGTGGTGTATAAAGCCAAAAAGATTAGAATTGTGTCGATGTCCCAATATTTATGGACCTGACTGTATTTCACTCTTTTCGGCAGCAGAGAGATCCTTTTTCTTCCCCATATTGCCTGAAAATGGTGCTCTGCTTAATAATGTGAAACACCCTCCTTTAGTAGTTTTTCCTTTAATTGGGCTCACCTGGCAATCTAATTATCACAGGTGTCCGAGAATTGTTTTCAGTGATCAAAAGAGCCCTGAGACACAATGCCATCCATGAGTTAAACTGAAAAACAAAATATTTAATCTTTGTGACACTGAAATAGAATTTGCATAATCATTTGGAGCAGGGTGTATATATTGCACAGAAACAAATTGCTAGATTCTGGTAATTTTCACACAACCTCACTAAAAAATATTGGATAGAACAGCTTTTGTCACATACTCATACGTGAATGGCTGACCTACCAACATAGAAATGCCAGGCATGGTGATTCTCCTGGACTTGCTCCACCTCAACTGGTTATGCATAGACTGTTACAGGCATAAGAGTTCAGTATCTCTTGATCTCTCCTTCCAGGGTAGGATACCGGGGAATTGTCCCTTGTAATTTGTAATTTCTGTCCTTGCCCAGGGAGTTTGTGCCTAAATTCATGGGATAGCAAAACTATATTGTGTATTGGCCATTGATCTCTCTCCCCATGATTTGACATTCTAATTAAGTGCCAATCTGTCCTTCCTAAATTCTAGATGTATACCACCACCCATTTACCCTTAACTGTTTTGCTATGCCAAGAACCCTTTAATGTATGTCCTGGGTTTCCTATGTTTATTGTTTTAAAGAAATTCTAGGGGGGATGTTTTTCGACGTGATGTCTCAGTGAAATGAGACATGGATCGATGGAGGAGTTTGCATTGAATAATAAAAATGATTTAACCACTTAAGGACCGAGCCTCTCTTTGAGATTCGGTGTTTACAAGTTAAAATATTTTTTTTTTGCTATAAAATTTCTTAGAACCCCCAAACATTATTTTTTTTCTAACACTCTAGAGCAGGGATAAGCAATTAGCGGACCTCCAGATGTTGCAAAACTACAAGTCCCATCATGCCTCTGCCTCTGGGTGTCATGCTTGTGGCTGTCAGAGTCTTGCTATGCCTCATGGGATTTGTAGTTCTGCAATAGCTGGAGGTCCGCTAATTGCATATCCCTGCTCTAGAGAATAAAATGTTGATCGTTGCAATACTTTGTCACACCATATTTGCGCAGGGGTCTTGCAATCGAAAAAATTTTTGGGGGGGGAAATAAATTTTTTGAGTACAGTAAAGTTAGCCCAATTTTTTTCCATATTGTGAAAGATAATGTTACGCTGTGTAAATTGATACCCAATATGTTATGCTTCAAAATTGCGCCCGCTCGTGGAATGGCAACAAACTTTGGCACAATCTCCATCGGCAACATCTAAAATTTTCTACAGGCGACGCAACGCGTTTCGCCACATGCTGCTTCAGGCGATCCTAGTGATTTGTCAGGCAAAAAAGCTCAATTACTATAGATCACAGTGAATAGAATTATCACATCTATATGTTCTCATATCTACATAGAAAAGTCGTTCAGAACCACTGTTTGCAGATAATAAATGTAAAATCCCAGTCAATAAGGCTGGTATTGGTTTACAAAATCAAATGCATTTGCATATTGTGCATTGAACAATTGTTTCAGAGAAAAAAAGCCAGAAGAAATATATATAGTAATTATATTATAGTTTCCAACATATATAGTTCCTATATTCGCCACGGTGTACCACCCCCAGATATAGGTATATGTATAAAGAGGAGGCAATGGACAAATACATGCCGGTGATTTTGTTCAGAGGCAGCCTGAACCTACCTATGGGGGGGGGGGTCAGTATAATTGTCAATACAAAGTTAATGACACCCCCAGATTGGTTCGCATATCGCAGTGCGGACTGTCAATTCAGGCAGGGGTCGGATCGCATGGGTGTTCTCATTCGGGTGCAGACCAAAAAAAAAGGGGTCCTGCATAACTTTGGTCCGAATGTGTTGCAAATTCAGCCATACAGTCTGTATGGTTGAATTCGCATCGGTGCGTGGTGCGAATCACATGCGATGTTGGGCAGTGCACCAATGTGAACCGAGCCTTAGGTAGATCATGGCAATCACAGTTCAGGTAAGCAGAAGCTTAGGGTTCCACTGGCTCCTTCATCTACGCTGTTGAGCTTGGATAGAGGAAACAGTTGATTTCTCTTGTTCAGCCCAAATGAATGAACCGGGCAAATACAAAAGTGTATGCTTAGCTGAAGGCATAGTTTACACTTGCGCCAATGCTTGCCATCTCTGTGCATCGTTTTTTAGAGGTGTTTGACAAGTGGCGAGGAGGCAATATCTTGGGCCTTCACTGCCTGTTTTAACCGTAGCAATGCCACCCCACTGTTCTCATTTGCTTGAATGGGTCGGGTATGGTAGTGGTGCTGCCTGCTGAACACAATGGGAGGATAATTGTTCCCCCCTGGCCACAAAGGAAAGTGCCACGACTCGTGTACACATCCAGCTTAATAAAGGGGGGGGGGGGACAACAAATTTTAATTCTGAGTTGTAAGATAATTTAAAATAAACTCACTTGAAGTTTGAGTTGTAAAGTTCATGATTTTGACTACTAATAATTACATTTTACTTTCTTCCATAGTTGTCCAACTGGCAAATATTGGTAATGGTAAATTCTATTTTTATACATGTGCTGCATGCTGCCCAGCTTCAGGGCACGGCTCTAATCATTTATGTCAGGATATAAAGTAGCGGGATGAAAGACGGCACACAAGATTTCTGTTTAAAGAGCTTATTGCAGGTGCTGCCACCCCCTCCGTTGCCCAGAGTCTGCCCTGCCATTGCAGCAGAATGCCAGACGAAGTCATTATAAGGTGGATTTCAGTTTGTTTGCACAGCGGATTACCTTAGTCATGGTTTCCCCGTCTGATAATGTTTAACTCGCGAAATCTAATTTTATATGCGGCTGACTTGGCCCATTCTTTTTATCCGTGATTGTTATGTTCATTAAAGGGACATTTACAGGCACTGTATGAAAATCACTTTACTGGAATTAAAGATTTGTAGATAGCAGTTTTTATTTATTTATTTTTTTTTTTAATCAATTTTTTTTTTTTTTTTTACACTTTTTTTTTAAAGGAGCCCTGTTGGGGGGATTTGGTGAAGTACACTATATTGTCAAAAGTATTGGGACGCCTGCCTTTACATGAACTTTAATGACATTCCAGTCTTAGCCCGTAGGGTTCAATATTGAGTTGGCCCACCCTTTGCAGCTATAACAGCTTCAACTCTTCTGGGAAGGCTGTCCACAAGGTTTAGGAGTGTCTATGGGAATGTGTGACCATATTGCCAAAAATGCATTTCTGAGGTCAGGCACTGATGTTGGACGAGAAGGCCTGGCTCACAGTCTTAACTCTTAATTCATCTTAAAGTTGTTCTATCGGGTTGAGGTCAGGACTCTATGCAGGCCAGTCAAGGTCCTGCACCCCAAACTCGCTTATCCATATCTTTATGGACCTTGCTTTGTGCACTGGTTGGGAACTTGAAATTGTCCAAAATGTCTTGGAATGCTGACATCTTAAGAGTTCCCTTCACTGGAACTAAGGGGCCAAGCCCAACCCCTGAAAAACAACTCCACATCATAATCCCCCCTCCACCAAATGATTTGGACCAGTGCACAAAGCAAGATCCATTAGACATGAATGAGCGAGTTTGGAGTGGAGGAAATTGACTGGCCTGCACAGAGTCCTGACCTCAACCCGATAGAACACCTTTAAGATGAATTAGAGCAGAGACTGCGAGCCAGGTCTTCTCATCCAACATCAGTGCCTGACCTCACAAATGCGCTTCTGCAAGAATGGTCAAACATTCCCATAGACACTCCTAAACCTTGTGGACAGCCTTCCCAGAAGAGTTGAAGCTGTTATACATGCAAAGGGTGGGCCAACTCAATATTGAACCCTACAGACTAAGACTGGGATGCCATTAAAGTTCATGTGCATGTAAAGTCAGGTGTCCCAATACTTTTGACAATAGTGTATCAGTGGTCTAAAAAGACCCCTGATGTCTCACTTTTAAGACTGATTTCCCAGTCCCTTTCTCTGCAACCTCACCTGCACTGGACAGTGAATGAATGGGAAGTGGTCTGTGCTGAGTGGCTTCATGTTCATTCACAAACCGATGCATTGTAAACACCATTCCAGGGAAGCCGCATGGGACCCCTGGAGCATGGGGAGCCACAGTGAGATCTGAATAATGTGTCCGCGTTTCAGGCGAACTACAACCCGGACTATCTGGGTCAATCCCGCACAGGTGGCAACCCTAGCTCAATACTTTCACAGGTTCTGCTTCTGTCTGTGTCTGTCTGGTTCTCTTTCTTTATATCTACTAATCAGAGATTTCCCAACTGACAAAATAAAAGGCTTGATGCAGACTCCCGTGAGCTGAATGCTCATAGTGCTCATGGTATTGTGAGTTTCAGAGGCTCCTGTTGCCCGAACTGCAGCCCAAGAGCCAAATGTGGCACTGTATTGCTTGCCATGAGGGACTTGATCCCCAGTAGTCAGTACTGGAAGTGGGGACTGTAATAGCATTGAGCTGTAGCAGTATTATGACCCTTGCCTTAAGCTGGCCATTCACTGTACGATTTTGAGAGAAATCTTATTGAATCCCAAGTATCCTTGCTAAACAGCATTGATAGAGAAGTCTCCCCTGCCAGCTATTGTAATCTTGACAGCGGACACCCACAGCTATCAGATCCCTTCTGCAATTACTACATCTGATTTGGATTCAGCCTCTGTTCGGCCTACCGTTTTCTTCCCAACTCCTTTGGTTTTTAGGTCGAAGGATGTCAGGCAGGAGGGTTCCGACAAGGCCACCCACAGCTTGAATTCCATTCAGTTCATCAGGAACCAGTGAAAATTCACAGCTATTTCAGGCTTTTTTGCCCATCATCAGTGCCGAGTGGAAACGATGGCTTCTATGACGTAGGACTTGAGACCCAACGAGTAAAACCGTCTTTGGAACATAGATGTTTATACCCAAAGCTGCCTATAGACCGGTTGTATCAACACTTCTAACCTAAGGGCTACGTCAAACCAACAGTTCTGTCAAGATAGATTTAGAGATTGTTCATCTGCCCCTACGTCACTACTCGCTTTCTGGCCAAAATACTACAGAATCTATCTTGCCAGAATGGGGTATTGATAGAGTGAAACCTGGCCGGTTTGTCCAGCAAGAAAGAAACTCCATAGAAAATGGTGAGCACCTTCTCTGTTTTCTTACCAATCCTGTCAATGGTGAGGTGCCTCAGCCCACGTCTGTGGAGACATTTGAATCATTAGGACCCTCATTAACTTTCTGTGGACATTAATGTTGTCTACTGCCCAACTAAGCTGGGCTTGCTGCAGTCAGTGGTGGGACAAGGTCATCCAGCACTCAGGGCAAAGATGCCAAATTAACCCCCCCCGTTCATGATGTGCAAGCTTAAAGGGTTTGTACATGTCTCTACCTGCTCTGTGCAATGGTTTTGCACAGAGCAGCCCCAATCCTCTTCTTCTGGGGTCCCCCCACTGGCACTCCAAGCCCACCCGCCTCTTTATCGTGTGCCCCCTCTGAAAGCTGCTTTTTATGGGGCACCCATGCAGGTATGCTCCCGAGTCCCACTGCTGCGTCCATTAACATAAACGGCCTCCCGCTCCTGTGTCACAGCTTTTGATTGACAGCAGCGGAAGGAGGCAATGGCTCCTGCTGCTATAAATCTGTCCAATGAGGAGAGCGAAAGCGGCTGGAGCTGCTGCACTTGTTCATGTTGCTGGATCAGATTGGCTCAGGTAAGAAAAAGGGGAGATGATGCAGCACAGGAGTTTTTTTCAACTTAATGCACAACTATTTTAAGGGATCATACACCCAGCAGTCCTCGCTTGTCAAAATCAGTGCCGCTGTCACTACTGCTGTCAGCCTTGTAACGTAAGGAAGGCTCTCCCATCCCTACATAAACCATTGTGCCCAGGGTAGCCGCCCACCCTTTGTCCCCAGAGCAGCCTTCAGAAATTTTGGGGCCCCTTACACAGCTTTAGACCTGGGCCAACCAAAGTCGCACTCCAGAATAACGTTCCTAGTCCACTCCGACACGACGGACACGTGACAAAAAAATTGGGGAACCTAGGGTGTAATCGTACGTAACGTGTGAAGTGACCTTACCCAGTACGAACCGTCCGAGGTGGACCATTTACACTGTCCCACATATTAAGAATGACACCGACACTGCACACATGTGGGTACCGGTCACCCACCTACACCACCCTACCGGTCACCCGCCCGGGACTCCTTACAAGCACCAGTTTACCCCCCCCCCCCCAACCGGGTCCAGATTTCGACACATTCCCCGGGGTTTTAAAGACTTCCGACGAGACCCCTGTTTCCCACCCGCCGATGGGACCCGTGTTACCAAATACATCCCTACCCTCTCGGAA